>JAPKLX010002123.1:0-15188 GCA_026898415.1 Leonotis leonurus | reverse complement strand
AACTTGTCGAGGTAAGGGTGAGACACGCGGTTCATCAGGTCTATGAACACCGCAGGTGCGTTGGTTAATCCGAACGGCATCACTACGAACTCATAGTGACCATACCGGGTTCGAAAAGCGGTTTTAGGAACGTCTTCTGCTCGGATCTTCAGCTGATGGTATCCTGATCTCAAATCTACTTTTGAGAAGATACACGCTCCCTTGAGTTGATCAAACAATTCATCTATCCTTGGTAAAGGATATCGGTTCTTGAGTGTCAACTTATTCAACTCTCTGTAGTCTATGCGCATCCTCAAGGTTCCGTCCTTCTTCTTGACGAAGAGTACCGGTGCTCCCCAAGGGGATACATTGGGTCGGATGAATCCTAAGTCTAACAACTCCTGGAGTTGTATTTTGAGTTCTTCCAACTCCTTAGGGGCCATCCTGTAAGGTGCTTTGGATACCGGGCTGATCCTGGTTCCAAATCAATTGTGAATTCTAACTGCCTGTCAGGTGGCAATCCTGGCAACTCGTCTGGAAATACATCTGGGTACTCCCACACAATGGCTACATCTTCAAGTTTTCTTTCCTTGTTCTCTTCTCTCTTCAAGTACACTAGGTAGGATGAACATCCTTTCCTTACTAGCTTGGTTGCTTGCAGTGCTGAGATAATCACCTTCTTCCTGTTCATGGTGATTCCGGGAAAGCTCGTGGGTTCCTTTCCTGGTGTTTTGAATGATATTTGCCTCTCTTTGCAGAGAATCGTGGCATAGTTTTCGGCTAGCCAATCCATTCCTAAGAATATGTCCATATCGTTCATCGGAATTACACTAAGATTGTTCGCAAGAACTTTAAGTGATCCTAATTCCAAACTTAGGTTAGAGCAAGAGTGTGTAAGAGTCGTAGTTCCTCCCAAAGGTGAAGAAACTCTCAAAGATATCTCTAACGGTTCTAGTTCCAGTCTTAAGTTCTCTACACATGCTTTGGCAATAAACGTGTGGGAAGCTCCAGTATCAAACAGAATAATTACTGGAGTGTTGAGAAGGGTACCCATACCTGTCAGGTTTCCCTGATTTCCTTCAGGCTGCTTCTGCTTTAGTGCGTAAGCCTTTGCCTGGTATGATTGCTTCTGGTATTGCCGGGGTTGGTAATGTGGTGGAGGTGGTGGTAGCTGATGAGGTTGTTGATGTCTTAGGGGCTGAGCCTAAATAGCTCTAACTGGTTGATTTGACGCCGTCTGGCTAGACCTTGCACCCGTGCCTTGTTGTCGTGTGGGGCAGTTGTTGACAAAGTGTCCTTTCTGTCCACATGCACAGCATCCTTCGCTGTCTGCCTTGCATTCCCCCCCCCACCCCCCATGCATCTTTTTGCATTTGGGACAGGTAGGGAACTTTTGTGGAAAATTCCCTTTCTGGACAGTCGGGTTTGGTTTCCCAAAGTTTTGGGAACGCACTGGCCCCTCCCATGGCTTCTTTATAGCAAAGTCCTTCCTATTATCCTCCCGCTTACGCTTTCCCTTATAGCCTTGAGACTGTGGTTGGGCGGATATCGGTGTCGCAGTGGTTATGGATCTCTCCACTGGCATCGCAGCTTCAATGTCCAAAGCTCGGTTTAGGGATTCGGTGTAAGACAATCCCCCATGACTTGCCAATGCCATCCTTATCTCGTGCCTAAGCCCAGCACAAAACTTCTCGGCCATTCTCTCATCTGTGTCTACTTGTTCCGGCGCATGTCTAACCATATCACAGAACGTCCGATCGTATTCTGTGACAGTCATCTTTCCCTGATTCAAATTGTAAAATTCTGCCTCCTTCTTCTTGCGGTAGCTCTTAGGAATATACTTGTTATATATCCCAGTCTTAAAATCTTCCCAAGTCAGATTCGCTAGCTGATCGGGAGTCATAATCTTCCTACGCGCCTCCCACCAGAAATCGGTCGATTCCATTACTGAGAAGCAACGCAGGTCATGCGCTCCTGATCCGTACAACGCAGAATATTGAACATGCGTTCCAAGGCTCGCACCCAAAGTTCTGCTTCCGCAGGATTTCCTATTCTGTTGAAAACGGGTGGGTTTTGTCTTAAAAACAGTTCTTCGATTCTACGCTCCGTCGGTGGAAGGGGTGGAGTTGGTTCACGTTCTATTTCAGGTCTTTCCTTAACGATTCTAGGACCTCTGCCTCTGCCTCCGCCTCTTGAGAGTCCCGCTCTTCTCGGTGGCATTTTGCTAAGTAAATTTTCTCGTTTATAAGGCATATATCTATATACGTATATCTATTTCTAATAATTTTAGAACATGGAGAAAATCTTTATTTCTAACATATATGCTATACATATAGAGCTATCACTGATAATAGTTCTATTTACTGTAAATACTACTAAAGTTTATATATATAATCGTAAGAATCATGCCTCTCTGAGGTCTTCGATACACTCGTACCCAAAAGTCGTACTTATAAAGTACGCGCTAAGATGCTCACTATCCTATGTGGCATCACAAAAGTTCCTAATCACGGCACACGTACTTTATGTGTACTCCGTGATATCATCCTCGCCATCTAAAGAAAGAAAGGAAAGATTTCCAATCAGTTTTCATCTAATCTCATTCTATATATATATATATAGTCTAGTTGAGTGCTAAAGCACTTTTGATTTTATTCTAAACACTTAAAACTTCACAAGTCTTTTAGCATAGTATACTTTTAGTATAGTATACTTTCTTAGTATAACTTCTAAAGTATTTCTTATCCTTGTGACTTATTAGCTTCAGATACTTCATTCTACTTACTGATCTCTTAATAATTCATACCTTCTAAATTTTTATCGCTAGGAACGATACGTTATTGAGTCGAACCCTTTTTCTGGATTGGCGTTTAAGAAAGGAAAGGTCTTTCCCTTTTATTTCTCGTAGGTTAGGAATTGGCTTTAGTTGGGATGTTCTCGTTTCCGAGTAACTTGTGGAAGTTTCTTCTAACTTCTCGTTTATATTTTCTTTTTATAAACGAAAACATACACTAAGCGTTCCAAGTTCACCAAAGAACTTTGAATTTCTATTCTCGGAATTTGAAGTAACGGATTCTGTCCGTTCTAACGCATTCATATTTAAATGGACTGCTTGGCTTCTCCTCGTTGCGCGTGATGCACAGAAGTGCTCGGGTTTTGTCAACTCATTTCAGGTGTCTAGTGGAACAATACTAGACACGAATTTCAAAAGACTCTCGGGTTTCAAGCACAAAAATTTGCTCTGATACCACTCTATCACGCCCCCATTTCACTTCTCTAAGTAAATACGAGGGAAAACGTGACTTAAAGGAGAAATACGGATAATGAACCGAACGAAGGCGTTTGCTTGAATGAGGGTCGGGAAAACACCTCAGAATAAGTGATTATAACAACATCTTGAAATATGAAGAACTAACACAAATCTGAAAGACATGGTTCGAAGCCAAAAGAGATAACTAATAAGTTCTTGAATCTAACAAAAGTCTGGCAGCGGAAACTGGATCAATTTCTAGATTTACATGTATGACGACATATAAACCACCGAGAGTAAAACAACAAGAGTTTGACAAAAACCCACCGTTGAGCCTTCCACTTCATCATCACGACTTAACCTGCACATTTATAAATATATGCAGGGCTGAGTACGAAAGTACTCAGTAAACACATGCCGAAATCACATTCGTACTGATATAATTGCAATTGCCGTAATACAGTGCAACATAGGGATTTTGTCACTAAAGAACCTATGTTCACTAAAATTCTTGTGATCTTAAAAGTTCGACTGATCAGTCTAAGTTCTGGAGTAATCATACATATCTGTAATTTTGTGTGTCGGGAAAGTGGCCACTTTCCGCGAACACTGAACCGGCCAACCCGCTAAGATGACTCACGGTTCTGGTGTACACTAACCTTAAAAGATATAAATCTTTAAAGGTCCGAAATCGATTAATTGCTCAACAGATACGCATCATACCAAAATATAAATATTTTCGACAATGCAATACTTTATAACATTTGAAATTCTAAGCATTCTAAAGCGAAAATCATACTTTGGTACAACGCATGCGATTTTATTTGTAAAAGAAAGCCTACCTGAACTGCTCCTTCGTCTAACGAAAATCTGGTGCAAATCGACTGAAATTCCCTTTCGCTGAACCTTAATCGTAATTAAGAGGAAGATACTCATCGTGAGTATTAACTGACGTATCTAATTAAAATGAAATAATATGCTATTATTCCATGAATTAATCTAATTATTACTCGATTTAAAATCGAGTCTCAAGTAATTAGTCTAACTTAATAATTAAGGTGTTCCAATAATCAAGAAATCACCGAATTTCTTTATAATCTTTCTAAGTCATCCTATCTAAATTAATTCTAATTAAGGTATAAAAAAAATGTCGAGATAATTTACTCGAAATAATTGCATCTAAATTCTAGGATTTAAGATAGTTAAGTAGATTCTTAATTCGTTCTAATTTATCCATTTGCACGATTTATAAACGGAAACATTTCTAACCCGTCAAGAATTTATTTCGCAGCCCGATAAATTTTGATTTTGGAGTCCAGCTCGCTATTCATTTGGGGCCCAGATTTTATCTTCTCATTGGGCCCAGTTCACTCCAAATCTTCTAGTTCTCGGCCCAATTCATGTTGGCCCAACACAAATTTTTATTCCATGCAACCCAATTCACTTTTCACTCTAAACCCTAGACACACATTTGCTCTCCCTCTTCGCCTCATCTCCGTTCTTCCTTCTCGACTTCCCTTCTGCTCGACAGCTTTCCTTCTTCCTCCTCTTCGGCTCGACGGTCTTCCTTCCCCCTCCCTCTGCTGCTCGACTTCATGGTAACGTAAACTTCTTCGATCTCCTTCTCTTCTCTCTTTTGTTTTCTTCGATTTCAAATTCTGTTTTCGAAACTTACGTAGTCCAATTCCTTAGATTTTAGGGTTCTCAGTGTTTTAAAGTCTTAATCTATAGACAACCCAGCTTCTAATTCTCGATTCTTATCCCTCACATTCTGCATGTGCGATTTCCTTCATGTTTTAAATTTCTACCGTTTTATTCTTCTTTCTGCCTTCATTTTTCTGATCAGGGGAATTCACTTGGTGAGGTCTTAGGAGGACATCACTTTAAAGTTGTGATACAGAAGGTAATGACATTATTTCCCTTCTGTACGTTTAATTCAGGTTGGATTAATTTGAAGGTGGTTTAAGCTGGTGTGATTTGCTGAGCCAAGTTATTCCTCTTCCTTTGTATTCTGATTTTATTGCTGCTAATGGTTTTTACTTGTTTTCTAAGCTGAGTCGATGGTTCAAGAAATGCGGCCGTGGTTCTGCTTTGGTTGGGCAGTCCCTTCCTTCTAGCTAAGTCCCCATCCTAGTTCTCTTAACATTTTGCTTTTCTTGTTAAAAGATTATGCATTCTGAAATTCGTAGTGAGATTGTGGTGTTATTGGTTTTGCATGAGTTCTGAATCTGTCCTAACTCTCTATTTGATAAGTTTGCATTAGGTGATATAGTTAATTTGGAGGGTGTTAATTTTGGGGTTTCATACGGATACAGTTTCTTTTGAAGCTTTTATCTGAAAATAAGGATATCTAG
This sequence comes from Leonotis leonurus, assembly GCA_026898415.1. NCBI lineage: Eukaryota > Viridiplantae > Streptophyta > Magnoliopsida > Lamiales > Lamiaceae > Leonotis > Leonotis leonurus. The sequence goes on along the minus strand of JAPKLX010002123.1, from coordinate 9,605 downwards.
GTCTAAAATCATGCTCTAGATGATTATGTATAATTCCAGTATGTGCATATACTCTAAATTCTTCCTATGGCTTTTGTTTGTCTCTGACATTGTAGGATATAAACCCCTACGTTTTAATCTGCAAAATTTTATATATATAAAGTTCTCATGTTCTGGAGCTTGAAATCAACACAAATTCGTATGTTCAGTTATATAAAAAAAACAGAGTCTGTACATGTAAGTTATTGATAGGTTATGTTATTGCAGCTGTGCATATATAACTAAGTATAGATCTCGTTTCTGAAATCTGTAAATTGTTTCCAACTAGCTTAAGATTTAAAAGTTTATTAGCTCTCTAAATTCTTGATCTGATAGTTATGAACTTAACCCTTAAAAGTTTCTAAGTTCTTTGTTCTAAAGGTTCTGCATTTCTACATGAGAGTGTAATAGGTTCTAGACATTCCAACATATAAACATAATCCTTTGAATTCTGAGGCATAAAAGAAAATATGTAAGCATGCTTTGCTAGCCTAGAACACCTTCCTACGCATGATTCTGCTCTAGGCTTTAAAAATAAAAGGGACAGCTTATACTTACTGTAATTGTCTGATGAGGGTTCTTTGGTGTTTCTTCTAGTTGCTTCTCAAATCTGGAGTTGGGTTACTGAAAAGGACTCCTCTTGTGTGGTGTGAGACTGCGTCTGTGCTTGTGTGAGTGAAAGTGAGGTTTGAAATGCAGTAGGGTTTTATGTTTGGTGAATGCCATCTGGTCTTGAAAATATGGGTAAGTGTTGTTGTGAAGAGTTCATAAGGTTATATGAATGAGAGAGTGCTATGTTATATCACACGCATCCTGATCATTACTCACTCTAGTTACCTAAGTGTAGTCTTTTACTCATTTGCTCTATGCTATAATTCAGATTTCACTGACTTATGAGGCACTATACTTATGTTATCTGTTTTAGGTGCAGAGATAAAGTATGAAGTGAAGGAGGAATGCAGAACCTGCTTCCCACAACCTGCTGCCATGTCGATTGTTCTTCTCTTTTGCCTTAACTAGCCTGCAGCTGCTTCCTGCCTTAAGTATGCATCAGGGAGTTATGGTAGTTGTAGTGCTCATACAGTGGTTTATTCCTTAGAGTAGTGTGAATCAAATCTACTTGGTAGATTTGATCTTCCCTTCTTTCTTTCCTTAATGAGCCTATATGATTGACTTTGTCTTTTCCTTTTTCTACTAAGGCACGATAGATTTGGAGTTGAAGTATAAGATCTCACAGCTGTACTAAGTGTATATAGCTGTATATATTACTGTTCATACATTGATAATTCTACTCTTGCACTATAGCCGTAAACGTGTATGACATAAATACATATATGTAAACAGACGTGTTGTATGTTGCTTGATTCATATACACAAGTACTATTTCTATTGGTATTGGATGATTAGTATTTTACTTCTATTAGATAACTCATTAATTAAACGCTCAACATCTTATTAAGTACCAATACCACTTAATAATAAACCAACAATCTTTTTAATAAAGATCTAAACTATAAATCTCCTTATACCTTATTCTTCTACAAATAACAATTTGAGTAACCTTATATGGTATATAACCATACTACTAATGCTTTCTATACTAGCTTGTTAAGAAATTTCAATCATCTCATCCAGCTATAACCTTCGATCAAGCATTGCACTAATTTCTAGCACGTCTTATATATATAAGAATAATTACAACATCTAGACTAGCTCATATAATATTTCATTATACACAATTGACTATAATGTGCACGAAAAAAAAAATAGCTACTAATATCGATTAGCTAATCGACGTTTTAATTTATACGCGAAATTTTTTATCGCGATTTCTAGTACATGATAAATAAATAGAAAAATTTTTACGGGTCATTACATTCTTCCCCTCTAAATAAAAATTTCGTCCCGAAATTTGTACGTTCTAATAAAATAACTCGGGATATTTTCTTTCATTCTATCTTCCTGATAGATAACGTGCTTCGGATCAAACACGTATTTTCCGAGCTGTGACACATGAAAAACGCTGGGAACATTTCCGAAACTCGGCGGCAATGCTAGTCTATATGCCACTGGGCCTATTCTTTCTAGAACCTCGTACAGTTCAATGAAACGGGGCCTCAGTTTTCCTTTAACACCAAATCTGATCATTCCCTTAGTAGGAGATACCTTTAAGAAAACCTTATCTCCTATTCCAAATTATAGCTCGGTTCTACGAATGTCAGCATAAGACTTCTGTCTCTTCTGAGCTTCCTTGATTCTTTTATCACATTTATACTCCGGAACGAATTCTGTCAAACAACTTAACATACTTTGTACTCCGGAACGAATCCTGTTGAGCACCTTAATCGATGAATATATCATATCTTAGTGTATCTCTCTAACTGCGAGAAGATATCACTCTAATCATTATTCTATTCTTTTCCAGAACTTTGAATCATAGTTCTGTATCACTGGGTTGCACATCCACTGAAGGATGGCCGTTTCTCTGAGGTGGAGGCATAAGCGTAACCTAACTTTCATCATAAGGAACCTCATTCTTATCTTCATTCTAAACTTTATCCCTTCTTCGAAGTGACATACGGTAACATGGAGACAACCCACGTTACAATATACATACTTAATGTTAGCACTTACTACATGTCCTCAACACATAAAATCTCAAAATGTAATCATGGTACCTAGATAGCCATATACCGAATACGTCTTAGTTCCGAAGGTTTAGGGAAATTTATTGTGTAGTTTATCAATCATGTGGGTCCATCATCTCTCATGATAACTTAAGCGAGGGTTGGACAAACTGTTTAGAGACAGACGTCAACCGATTAATTATTAAAAAGAAAGGAAATGAACCCAACTGAATTTCAAAAACAATGCTGAGCTTTAGGGTCCGGAGACCAGAATGACAACTACTGAGATCTTCTTGATCACATGGGGTGATCAGGCCCATCACAATCACTTCTCAGTCATAAAGATACTTAGGTTCAGGGATAATATTTCAATGGTTGTCTTGACTAGAACTCCTTTTACTATAGAGTTTAGTAGGACCTCCTATGACTTCTTAATTGCATTAAGATCATAGAGTTCAACTCAATGATATAATTGATTACTGAAAGGAATTTAATGACTAGTATTTTTCATGACAATACTCATGAATTGAACTGAATAGAATAAACTGAACTTAGCTAAACAGTACTGAACTGAGCTAAGCTGAATTGAACTGAATATAATGAACTGAACTGGATTGAACTGAATTGAATGAGCTGAGCTAAAACTGAACTTGAACTGAACCCAAAACTTTCTACGTTCCACTGAACAGACAATGAAACTGAATTTGAAACTGAAACTGAAACTTGCTACTCGTGAACTGAACTCACGCATCATTCGGGTTATAACTCTCTAAGAAATCTAGCGATAATTCAAGAGCCAAATCGAATCTTCGTTGTGGTATACTACCGAATAAGGTGACCATGATTGTGTCACTAATCATATAATGTCATTCGTTGAGATCATCTTGGGGTCACTGCTCCTTTGAGTCCTTCATTCTTTGACCATATATTTTAAGCTCTCTTTGGATATGCAGTCCCATTTTTGCATATCCTTGGAGTCCCTCTCCTTCTAATGTATTCCGGTTCATTTATCATACCGAACATATATGTTCACCGGGATAATGGATAACCCCTACTAATCCATCGTTCTACGTTCTTTCACACTTGTGATAATGCATCTCAGAGTACATTTGACTAATCTCTCTTGAATTTGGGCAATCCAGTCACAAAATCCATCGCTATGTGTTCCCACTTCCACTCTGGGATTTCCAACGGCTGTAGTTTCCCATAGGATCTTTAGTGTAATGCTTTCACTTGTTAACGAGTTAAACATCTCTCCACGAAAGAGGCTATGTCTCGTTTCATACCGTCCCACCAAAATTTCTTTTTCAGATCCTGGTACATCTTTGTACTTCCCGGTGAGTGGTATAGAGCGTATCGTGTTTTTCGCCATGATCTCGTCTTTGAGCTTCTCATCATACAGAATGAACAATCTTCCTTCAAAGGTGATGGTGTTGTCAGCTTCTTCGCTGTAGTTTGTGACGTCGTTATTTCTCACCTTGAGCCGTATACTCTCCAATTTCTCGTTCAGCCTTTGTGCTTCTAGAACTCGACCTCTCAGGTCTGATTCTATCACTAAGGTAGCGAGAACTCCTTCTACAATTTCGAGGGGCTGTAAGACTTCTAAGTTCATCTTACTGAACTCTCTTAGAAGGTCTGTCTCTTGAGTTAGTAGAAATGCAATTTTTGACGAATTTTTACGACTTAGAGCATCAGCTACGGCGTTATCTTTGCCCGGATGTTAATTAGTACCGCAGTCGCAATCTTTTAATAATTCTAACCATCTTTTCTGTCTCATGTTGAGATCCTTCTGCTCGCAGAAATACTTGAGACTTTTATATTCCAGGAAAATTTCACACCGAACTCCATAAAGGTGGTGCCTCCAAATTTTCAAAGCATGCACTACTGCAGCTAATTCCAGATCATGAGTGGGATAGTTAAGCTCGTGTGGTTTGAGTTGTTGCGATGCATAGGCTATGAATTTTCCTTCTTGCATCAATACACATCCTATCCGTTCTTGGATGCATCCAAATGGACTACATAACCTTTGTTGGGTTCTGAGATTGCCAGTATCGGCGGTAGTCAACCTTTCTCTCAAAAGCTAAAAACTGGTTTCACATTCTAGAGACCACTTAAACTTGATTCATTTACGTAGTTGTGATGTCATTGGTCCACTATCTTAGAGAATCCTTTGATGAATCTCCGATAGTATCTAGTTAATCCTAAGAATCTTCTGATTTCATTTGGAGTCATTTGTGACTTCCATTCTCGTACAACTTTTATCTTGGTGGAATCTACCTTAATTCCTTCAAACGACACAATGTGTCCAAGAAACCTTACTTCTTTAAGCCAAAATTCACACTTGCTGAACTTAGCATAGAATTTCTCGTTTCTGAGGGTTTCTAAGGTGATTCTTAGATGTTGCTCATGTTTTTCCTCATTCTTCGAATAAATAAGAACATTATCTATGAAGGCCAAGACAAACTTGTCGAGGTAAGGGTGAGACACGCGGTTCATCAGGTCTATGAACACCGCAGGTGCGTTGGTTAATCCGAACGGCATCACTACGAACTCATAGTGACCATACCGGGTTCGAAAAGCGGTTTTAGGAACGTCTTCTGCTCGGATCTTCAGCTGATGGTATCCTGATCTCAAATCTACTTTTGAGAAGATACACGCTCCCTTGAGTTGATCAAACAATTCATCTATCCTTGGTAAAGGATATCGGTTCTTGAGTGTCAACTTATTCAACTCTCTGTAGTCTATGCGCATCCTCAAGGTTCCGTCCTTCTTCTTGACGAAGAGTACCGGTGCTCCCCAAGGGGATACATTGGGTCGGATGAATCCTAAGTCTAACAACTCCTGGAGTTGTATTTTGAGTTCTTCCAACTCCTTAGGGGCCATCCTGTAAGGTGCTTTGGATACCGGGCTGATCCTGGTTCCAAATCAATTGTGAATTCTAACTGCCTGTCAGGTGGCAATCCTGGCAACTCGTCTGGAAATACATCTGGGTACTCCCACACAATGGCTACATCTTCAAGTTTTCTTTCCTTGTTCTCTTCTCTCTTCAAGTACACTAGGTAGGATGAACATCCTTTCCTTACTAGCTTGGTTGCTTGCAGTGCTGAGATAATCACCTTCTTCCTGTTCATGGTGATTCCGGGAAAGCTCGTGGGTTCCTTTCCTGGTGTTTTGAATGATATTTGCCTCTCTTTGCAGAGAATCGTGGCATAGTTTTCGGCTAGCCAATCCATTCCTAAGAATATGTCCATATCGTTCATCGGAATTACACTAAGATTGTTCGCAAGAACTTTAAGTGATCCTAATTCCAAACTTAGGTTAGAGCAAGAGTGTGTAAGAGTCGTAGTTCCTCCCAAAGGTGAAGAAACTCTCAAAGATATCTCTAACGGTTCTAGTTCCAGTCTTAAGTTCTCTACACATGCTTTGGCAATAAACGTGTGGGAAGCTCCAGTATCAAACAGAATAATTACTGGAGTGTTGAGAAGGGTACCCATACCTGTCAGGTTTCCCTGATTTCCTTCAGGCTGCTTCTGCTTTAGTGCGTAAGCCTTTGCCTGGTATGATTGCTTCTGGTATTGCCGGGGTTGGTAATGTGGTGGAGGTGGTGGTAGCTGATGAGGTTGTTGATGTCTTAGGGGCTGAGCCTAAATAGCTCTAACTGGTTGATTTGACGCCGTCTGGCTAGACCTTGCACCCGTGCCTTGTTGTCGTGTGGGGCAGTTGTTGACAAAGTGTCCTTTCTGTCCACATGCACAGCATCCTTCGCTGTCTGCCTTGCATTCCCCCCCCCACCCCCCATGCATCTTTTTGCATTTGGGACAGGTAGGGAACTTTTGTGGAAAATTCCCTTTCTGGACAGTCGGGTTTGGTTTCCCAAAGTTTTGGGAACGCACTGGCCCCTCCCATGGCTTCTTTATAGCAAAGTCCTTCCTATTATCCTCCCGCTTACGCTTTCCCTTATAGCCTTGAGACTGTGGTTGGGCGGATATCGGTGTCGCAGTGGTTATGGATCTCTCCACTGGCATCGCAGCTTCAATGTCCAAAGCTCGGTTTAGGGATTCGGTGTAAGACAATCCCCCATGACTTGCCAATGCCATCCTTATCTCGTGCCTAAGCCCAGCACAAAACTTCTCGGCCATTCTCTCATCTGTGTCTACTTGTTCCGGCGCATGTCTAACCATATCACAGAACGTCCGATCGTATTCTGTGACAGTCATCTTTCCCTGATTCAAATTGTAAAATTCTGCCTCCTTCTTCTTGCGGTAGCTCTTAGGAATATACTTGTTATATATCCCAGTCTTAAAATCTTCCCAAGTCAGATTCGCTAGCTGATCGGGAGTCATAATCTTCCTACGCGCCTCCCACCAGAAATCGGTCGATTCCATTACTGAGAAGCAACGCAGGTCATGCGCTCCTGATCCGTACAACGCAGAATATTGAACATGCGTTCCAAGGCTCGCACCCAAAGTTCTGCTTCCGCAGGATTTCCTATTCTGTTGAAAACGGGTGGGTTTTGTCTTAAAAACAGTTCTTCGATTCTACGCTCCGTCGGTGGAAGGGGTGGAGTTGGTTCACGTTCTATTTCAGGTCTTTCCTTAACGATTCTAGGACCTCTGCCTCTGCCTCCGCCTCTTGAGAGTCCCGCTCTTCTCGGTGGCATTTTGCTAAGTAAATTTTCTCGTTTATAAGGCATATATCTATATACGTATATCTATTTCTAATAATTTTAGAACATGGAGAAAATCTTTATTTCTAACATATATGCTATACATATAGAGCTATCACTGATAATAGTTCTATTTACTGTAAATACTACTAAAGTTTATATATATAATCGTAAGAATCATGCCTCTCTGAGGTCTTCGATACACTCGTACCCAAAAGTCGTACTTATAAAGTACGCGCTAAGATGCTCACTATCCTATGTGGCATCACAAAAGTTCCTAATCACGGCACACGTACTTTATGTGTACTCCGTGATATCATCCTCGCCATCTAAAGAAAGAAAGGAAAGATTTCCAATCAGTTTTCATCTAATCTCATTCTATATATATATATATAGTCTAGTTGAGTGCTAAAGCACTTTTGATTTTATTCTAAACACTTAAAACTTCACAAGTCTTTTAGCATAGTATACTTTTAGTATAGTATACTTTCTTAGTATAACTTCTAAAGTATTTCTTATCCTTGTGACTTATTAGCTTCAGATACTTCATTCTACTTACTGATCTCTTAATAATTCATACCTTCTAAATTTTTATCGCTAGGAACGATACGTTATTGAGTCGAACCCTTTTTCTGGATTGGCGTTTAAGAAAGGAAAGGTCTTTCCCTTTTATTTCTCGTAGGTTAGGAATTGGCTTTAGTTGGGATGTTCTCGTTTCCGAGTAACTTGTGGAAGTTTCTTCTAACTTCTCGTTTATATTTTCTTTTTATAAACGAAAACATACACTAAGCGTTCCAAGTTCACCAAAGAACTTTGAATTTCTATTCTCGGAATTTGAAGTAACGGATTCTGTCCGTTCTAACGCATTCATATTTAAATGGACTGCTTGGCTTCTCCTCGTTGCGCGTGATGCACAGAAGTGCTCGGGTTTTGTCAACTCATTTCAGGTGTCTAGTGGAACAATACTAGACACGAATTTCAAAAGACTCTCGGGTTTCAAGCACAAAAATTTGCTCTGATACCACTCTATCACGCCCCCATTTCACTTCTCTAAGTAAATACGAGGGAAAACGTGACTTAAAGGAGAAATACGGATAATGAACCGAACGAAGGCGTTTGCTTGAATGAGGGTCGGGAAAACACCTCAGAATAAGTGATTATAACAACATCTTGAAATATGAAGAACTAACACAAATCTGAAAGACATGGTTCGAAGCCAAAAGAGATAACTAATAAGTTCTTGAATCTAACAAAAGTCTGGCAGCGGAAACTGGATCAATTTCTAGATTTACATGTATGACGACATATAAACCACCGAGAGTAAAACAACAAGAGTTTGACAAAAACCCACCGTTGAGCCTTCCACTTCATCATCACGACTTAACCTGCACATTTATAAATATATGCAGGGCTGAGTACGAAAGTACTCAGTAAACACATGCCGAAATCACATTCGTACTGATATAATTGCAATTGCCGTAATACAGTGCAACATAGGGATTTTGTCACTAAAGAACCTATGTTCACTAAAATTCTTGTGATCTTAAAAGTTCGACTGATCAGTCTAAGTTCTGGAGTAATCATACATATCTGTAATTTTGTGTGTCGGGAAAGTGGCCACTTTCCGCGAACACTGAACCGGCCAACCCGCTAAGATGACTCACGGTTCTGGTGTACACTAACCTTAAAAGATATAAATCTTTAAAGGTCCGAAATCGATTAATTGCTCAACAGATACGCATCATACCAAAATATAAATATTTTCGACAATGCAATACTTTATAACATTTGAAATTCTAAGCATTCTAAAGCGAAAATCATACTTTGGTACAACGCATGCGATTTTATTTGTAAAAGAAAGCCTACCTGAACTGCTCCTTCGTCTAACGAAAATCTGGTGCAAATCGACTGAAATTCCCTTTCGCTGAACCTTAATCGTAATTAAGAGGAAGATACTCATCGTGAGTATTAACTGACGTATCTAATTAAAATGAAATAATATGCTATTATTCCATGAATTAATCTAATTATTACTCGATTTAAAATCGAGTCTCAAGTAATTAGTCTAACTTAATAATTAAGGTGTTCCAATAATCAAGAAATCACCGAATTTCTTTATAATCTTTCTAAGTCATCCTATCTAAATTAATTCTAATTAAGGTATAAAAAAAATGTCGAGATAATTTACTCGAAATAATTGCATCTAAATTCTAGGATTTAAGATAGTTAAGTAGATTCTTAATTCGTTCTAATTTATCCATTTGCACGATTTATAAACGGAAACATTTCTAACC
>JAPKLX010002124.1:0-15186 GCA_026898415.1 Leonotis leonurus | reverse complement strand
CATTTCTTTAGCTCTCTTTTCCTACCCTTCCCTTCTCACTCTCATTTTCTTCTCTCTCGCTCTCTGTCTCTACCTTCCTTCGCTACTCTCTGCTCTCAGACAGTGAAGAGCTCGACATGGCTTTCTATCGACCGACTCCTTGCCCTCTAAGGTAAAATCTTTCCTTTTCTCTCTAATTTTGTTTCTACCGCTCTCAACTACTCACTTTCTGTTTCGAATTTTTAAAAACCTAAATTTTTATTTCTGCAGGAAAACAGAACCTCCCTAGGTTCTGTTTCTCTCATGGAAGCTAATTGGTAATCTCAAGGTAAAAGCCTATCTTTTAATTTCTGCTCTTTCTTAGGTTTCGATTCTGTTTCTGCATGCTAATTTCTGTATAGGATAAGCTCTTTCCTTTATTTTCTTGTTAAGTTTTACGACTTCCTAACCTTCTTTTTACTTGGGTCAGTTTGAATTGGATGTGATTTTCCTCAAGACCACCGAATGGAAGAGCTTTCATAAGCTAAGCTTTAATTCTGCCTCATTTTCGATTATTTTTTTTTTTAGTTTTTGTCATGCACGTATCTATGGTTCTAAGTCCAACTGTTTCTATATAGTCTATGTTCCAAAAATTTCTGAATTTAAGTCCATTTTCTTGCTTTGGATAAGATTTCCGTTTTATGATTCTTAGTGATGAACTGTAAATGCTTTAAACTGAATTCCAGTTGTTTTTAATGTTCTGAAGTTTTTTGTAGATTTTGAGTTAAGTTTCTGAATTTGGGACCAAATCTCTTAAAAGCATGTCTATGTTCTGAATCAAAAGATATTCATATTCATATATATATATCTATGTTCTAAAATCATGAACTTAACTGGACAGAATACTGATTGGTTTTGCTGTTGTTTGCTTAGATTTTATAGTTCATATGTTACAGTTTTATATGCCTAAAAGTTCATGGTTTGGTTTATAAATACTTATGGTCTGTTGTTCCAAACTATGAACACAGATTCTAGTTTATGCTTTGGCCATTAAACTGTTATTTTAAACCATATATATATATATATATATATATAACTGGACTTTGCAAAGACTATACGATTGGTTCTGAAAATCTGAAATATGTCTATGTGTTAAATTTGAAAACTGACTAGTTGACACTTCTGTATTATGTATAGAGAATGGTTTCAGATTTGTAGTTTCTGTTTTCTGGATCTTAAACTTAACTTAGATCATTCCTCAGCTCTTAAACTTCTGTACTGAATCTTCTAAGTTGCTATTTTATTTCTAAGTTTAACATGAGTCTTGAAGTTAAGATATCTAAGAGAGTATAGCCTGTTTTCTTTGTTTCTGAAATCTAAAACTGCATATTTTAATATAGCTCTATGTTCTAAAGTCTGGAATTTGGGCCTAGTTTATAACTGATTTTAATTTAACATAACTGTATATTTAAAGTCAGTTTCTGGTGTTTCAAATGAAGCATGATAAGTATATATATACTCTGGTCATTCACTGAATATTTTTAAAACATAATTCTATAAATACTGAAATCTGCACTTCGTTAAGTTAACTGCATGTATATATATATTATGTTTTCATGACATTACTGGAATGAGAAAGCAGTTTGATGTTTCTGTAATATTGCTTGGTTTCAGAGTGTATATGTTACATTTTCTGTTTTCATGTTTTAATTAGGGAAGATTATAGTTGTTGTTTACATGCTGGTGTTTTAAAACTATAAGAGATATAAATGGAAGTAGAGCTAGAGCTTAAGTTTTATTACCTTTATCTTGAACTACTTCTTCTTCCTGTGATTTAAGAGACTGCTGCACTGATATTGGTTAAGTGTTGTGAATGTTTTTGTGTTGATTTGTGGTGGTGTTAAACGTATCCTAAGGCAGCCTTGCACCCCTTTTATAGTTGATTGGAGTGTGTGTTGTTTATCTTAGTGCTTAAGACTTGGTATCTAGTTCTAATAGACTTAAGGCTATTATTGTAGGGCATGGAGGAAAGGTATGGATGGAAGACTTCTATCCCTCACTCAACCGAGCACACTGCCCAAGGTTTCTGCTTTATCTCTGCAGCAGCAAGGCTACTTTGTTTCCTTCTTTGGTTTTCCATACCAAGTGGCTATATAAAATGATTATCACTTACACTTATAGATAGCTTTCTTTCTTTCCTTCTCCTTTTAAACATGCTGCTGCAGCTTTATGACTTCTTATTTCCATCCTATTGGTCTAACTTGATATCCTTGCAGATTCTGATTTTTGAGAAAGAGTGTAGAAGTGTGGTTTATGCCTCCTTCACTCAACCAAGACTTCTGCAGCCCCCCCTGCTGCCACTGCCATGCTTAATGTTTCCTCCTTTTTCTTCTTTCCTTTTTGCGTGATTATGACTTACACTTTATAGAAATATTTTCTGCTTTTCTTATGTTACATGCTGCTGCTGCAGCTTTATGTATTAGGCTTAGGTCTTTGTTTATGCTTTCTAATATACACCATTCTGCCCAAACATCTCTATGTAATTATTTCAATGTAAGAGTTCTACTTTCTTAGCTTTCCTTACTTTACTTTACTATGTATAGATGCATTGCATGTACTTGAGTGTAATATTATTTCTTTCCAACACAATTTACAGATTACTAAGTGTATAAGTTTATACACATGCGTGTGATGTTTCTTCTTCCTATATGTTAAATTTTCAAACAACTATGTATATATATATATATCTCATACGTGTACTATATATATATACAGCTAGAACTAATTTTAGTCTATCCTACATATATGGCATGCATCATCTTTATCTTTATATTTATATAGTTCTTTAATTAACACATATGCTTACACTTTGATATTCAAATGACATATATATTATATATAGTAAAGTGTAGTATGCTTCATTAGACATATAGTATCTTAACCATACAACTTATTGTTGTAAGTATCCCTTGTATGTCATATATAAGTTCTTCAAACTTCATCACATATTTTACACTTAATTTTTTTATATAAGTCCTATGTAAAAATCATACACCTTAATATTAATATTATCTTATGATCTTAATCAAAATTTATATGATTACTTATTTATCTAAATTCGAAACTCCTCTTCAATTAATTTATTTCATTAAATAACTAAACGTTCAAAATTTTATTATCCGGTTATATTACAAACACGTTCGAATATCGTTATTTCGTAACTTAAAAAGACGGGGTATTACACAAGCAGTGGGTTTCTTTTTCTCTTCTTTCTTGGTTACTTTCTTTGGTACCTTCTTCTTTTCCTCATTTTTCTTCGCCTTCTCAACTATAGGAGAGCGTTCCTTGTTTGCATTTTTCACTTTCTTTGCAGCAACAGCTGGCTTGGGATTACCAGTTGCTTTCCTTTTCGCGGGTTGATCTTCTTCGGCCTGTGCAGCAGCAGCTTCACCATTTGTTGCCAGCTTCTTGGTAGGCACAATCCATTCCTTGTTGGATTGTCCGATCTGAATCATGGCTTGCTTTATTTACTCATCTGTCATTTTAAGAAAACTTTGAGATGCTACTCCAAAACTCATCTCAACCTGATGTCTCGTCTTTGGCAGAATCCAATCCTTGCCGAATTCAACAGATTTATGCCATTTGTCTTTTTGGAAAATTTCAACAATGATAATGTTGATTTTTTTGGACAATCGGAGAGGGCGTTTGACATGGATCCACGTGTAGTTCCCATTTGCATCTTGATGTATGTTTTGATCGAAATTTTTTGAATCGCTCGCAATTTAGAACGAGGTCATCTAGCAATTGTAAGACAACCCAAGTCGTATTCTCAAGGAAGACTTAGCAGAGCAATTATATTATTTGTTCATAAAAAGAAAGCAATTAAAAGGAATTGGTTTGAAAGTCTATAACTAGGCGAAGACAGTAAATTGGAAACCGAATTAAATCTAATCTAAGAAAGAAAATTAAATCTAAACTAATAAAGAGAATTAAATCTAATCTAATTAAGAAAGTAAATAACTTGCATTTTGAAATCGAAAGAGAAACGGAATAAAATCTAGAAATTGAAAACGATGAAAGAACCGAAAGCATAAATGAAAGAAACAACAAAAGAAAAAAGGGTCGAACTTGAATTAAGAACTAGAAATAAGTTTGGAATCAACAACAGAATTCTAGAAATAAAGTACGAACGAACGAATGTTGTAATCGGCTAACTAGAACAAGAAATAACGATGCTAAAACCTATCTAGAGAGCAAGGTCTTGACCCTAGAATGCGGGATCGAGAAGTTCTAAAATAAATGAAAAAAATACTAGAAACTAGTCTAAGTCATGCCAAAAGTAGTCTAGACGAGGTGCGAAGAAAGACGAAGTATGGTGAAGTATCGAATGAATGAGGCGCATCGTCTTTTTATAGCGTAGAGGATGTCAACGCCCACTTAGGGGGTCAACGACCGCTGACCGGGTGGCTCAGTACCACCCTACGGTTCGTTGCAATGGCCTGCGAGAAACTTGGAGGGTCAGCGGCCACTGACACAGGCTGGTGCGGCCCCTTGGTCGCTGGCTCGAGCAGCCTAGTCAGCGGCCGCTTAGGGGGTTCAACGACCGCTGACTTGTGCTTCGACACATGTCTTCGTTTTCTCGTCTTTTCTCGATTCTTTCTTGTTTCTTTTCCAATTTTGACTCTTGTTTTGACCAAGCTCAATTTCAACACAAAACATGATATCCAATCGTATAAAGCTTATCTCAAAAGTCACACCGGAGGCAATCTCATGCCAATGATCATTTGGTTGGCATCCCCACCTAGATTGGGTACCCCATTGCGACTGTCCACCCCATTGAGAACTTCCACCCCATTGGGACTCGGTACCCCATTGTCGTTGGGTGTCCCACTCGGATCCGCCAACGCCGGTGTTGTCGTGGCCGAGCCAGTTATGTCGGCCTCTTCATCATGATGCTCCTCCTCCTCCTCTCGCTCAGAGTATTCATTCTTATCCATGGGAGCGTCTCGCTCCTCATTTTTATCCTCATGAGACAACCGGCCTGCTGCTTAGGCGTTCAAGTACCACCACACACAATGGTCTGTCAGCTTTCTGACAAGCCAAATCCCAATTTTTTTTTTTTAGGGTTTAGGGTTTAGGGTTTTTTTTTTTTTTTAAATAAAACATCCCGGAGGATGGGGAGTTAGGCAGACCCCCAACCTGTATATAGACTAATAAAAAGGAAAGTCAAAAAACAGAATGTGGCAGTGGGCCCAAAAGTGACCCACCTCTCAAATAAATACAATAAAACAAAGGAAGGATCAAGACAAAAAGCCCAAGAAGACGGGCATCAAATAGCAAAGGAGAAACTAAATCAGCAAACAGAGAAGATAATCTATATAAAACGGAATCTGAAGTTAGGATAACCATGCTGGTCCATCCTAACAAGAGCCACAAGATATCTCGGAGCCGTCGAGATATCAACCGTCGTCATGCCCTGGGTCTGGGTCCCCCTACGGGCCAAAAAATCCGCAGCCCTGTTCCCCTCCCTATGGATGTGGGAGAAACAGAACTGGATCTGCTGTAGAATAATTCTGATCTCCGTCACTGTATGACGTAAGTGAGCCGCACCATATCTCCTTGAAATGAGCAGTGAAATAACAGCAGCAGCATCCATCTCGATCCAAATATGACTGGAGAACTCCCTAGCCAATTTGAGTCCATGAAGTAAAGCTAAAAGCTCCGCCTTAAAGCTCGAACTGGCTACCAAAGACGTGCTGAAAGCTGCAAGCAAGGTGCCCGTGTGATCACGAACCAGACCTCCGCCTGCTGCCCTCTGTGTAGTGCCATCAAACAAACCATCGGTGTTCAACTTCACCCACGGCGCCTCCGGCGGGTGCCAAAGTACCATGAGTGATCTGAGAACCCTCCTGACCGGCTCAACAGCCGGCATAAAATCAACTTTGGGGCGACAGCCTTTCCAGTCAGCCGAGTGAAGCTTTCCGGAAGCGACCAACACCCTCAGCTGATGAGTGACCTGCCAAATAACGTGAGAAACATGGAAAGGAAAGTCGCGATGTTTGCAGCTGTTCTTCTCCGTCCAGATGAACCAGGTGATAAAACAAGGAATCAAGAAGCTAATGTGAGTACTCCGAGCATGGGGAAACAAGTGTCTCCAGCGACCTAAACTACGTGCAATATCAGTGCTCGTGTGCATGTGAGTGCGCAGGTTTAGGGTTTAGGGTTTAGGGTTTTTTTTTTTTTTTTTAAATAAACATCCCAGGGTATGGGAGGTTAGGCAGACCCCCAACCTGTATATAGCCAAAAAGGAAAGTCAACAATAGTACGTGGCAATGGGCCCAAAAGTGACCCACCCCTCAAAGAAAAAACAATAAACAAAGGAAAAGACAAAGCAAAACCCAAAAAGATGGGCTTCAGAAATGGGCCCAAAAGTGACCCACCCCTCAAGAAGAACAATGAATAAAGGAAAGGACAAAGCGAAGCCCAAATGGACGGGCATCAGAAAGGAGAAACTAAATCAGCTAACAAAGAAAATATCTATCTAAAACGGATTCTGAAGTTAGAATAGCCATGCCGGTCCATCCTAACAAGAGCCACGAGGTATCTCGGAGCTGTCGAGATATCAATAGTCGTCATGCCCTGGGTCTTTGTCCCCCTACGGGCCAAAAAATCCGCAGCCCAATTCCCCTCCCTATGGATGTGGGAAAAACGGAATTGGAGCTGCTGTAGAGTAATCCTGATCTCCGTCACTATGTGACGCAAGTGAGCCGCGCCATATCTCCCTGAAGTGAGTAGTGAGATAACGGCCGTAGCATCCATCTCAATCCAAATGTGACTGGAGAACTCCCTAGCCAATTTGAGTCCATGAAGCAAAGCTAAAAGCTCCGCTTCAAAACTCGAACTGGCTACTAAAGACGTGCTGAAAGCTGCAAGCAAAGCGCCCGTGTGATCACGAACCAGACCTCCGCCCGCTGCCCTCTGTGTAGTGCCATCGAACGAACCATCGGTATTCAGCTTCACCCATGGCGCCTCCGGCGGATGCCAGAGTACCATAAGCGATCTGAGAACCCTCCTGACCGGCTCAGCAGCCGGCATAAAATCAACTCTAGGGCGACAGCCTTTCCAGTCAGCTGAGTGAAGCTTTCCGGAAGCGACCAGCACCCTCAGCTGATGAGTGACCTGCCAAATAACGTGAGAAACATGGAAAGGAAAGCCACGATGTTTGTAGCTGTTCCTCTCCGTCCAGATGAACCAGGTGATAAGACAAGGAATCAAGAAGCTAATGTGAGTACTCCGAGCGCGGGGAAATAAGTGTCTCCAGCGACCTAGACTACGTGCAATATCAGTGCTTGTGTGCATGTGAGTGCTCAAAGAAGGGAACCAAGAAGCAAAATGAGACCATATAGATTTCGCCGACTCACTCGAAACGAAAACATGCATAAGAGAATCAACATGAGGAGAACGACAACACCAACATCTAGAAGCTAGGGAGATAGAGCGAGACTGAACAACAACATCCACCGGAATCCTCCCCAATAATAATCTCCAAAGAAAAATAGACACATTCGGGACCAGACAAGAGTTCCAGATCTCACCAAACAGAGGACGAGTCGGAAGCTGCTGCCGAACATGCTCCCAAGCAGAAGTCAGGGAAAACTCACCATGCTTGGAAAGACTCCATCTCATAACATCCACACCCCCCGCAAGGATCGGCGTAGCGCTCAAGGTATCAATCATAGAAACAGGCAAACCACAAGAAATATTCAAAGAAGAGATGGCATCAACATCCCACACAGAATCATGCCAGAAATCACACACACGGGGATGATTAGGGCGATTTTCGGTCATGTGAAGTTCGGACAGGGGACGATCCCCATGCCAAACATCATCCCAAAAATCCACCCGACCATCACCCAGAGACCAGCGAATAAAATCATGCGCAGCAATACCAGAACGTAAAAGACGACGCCAGATACTACTATCATGCACAGAGTAAGCAACACGCAAAGGGGAAGTACCACAGCAGTACTTCGCCCACAAATACCTAGACCAGAGAGAATCACGAGCCTGAAAGCGCCACCAGAGCTTGTAGCTGAAAGCCAACACAAGGTCCGAAAGACGTCGTATACCAAGGCCACCCTCCTCTCTGGGCAAACAGATCTGCTTCCAACTGACCCAGTGCATCTTCCTCTGCTCCCCGATGGAGCCCCAGAAAAATCTAGCCATGATCTGCTCAAGCTCCTGAAGGACCACTCCATAAGGTTCCATAACCTGAAGGATGTGGAGGGGGATAGTCAAAAGCGTACTCCTGATCAGAGCAAGCCGGCCACCAAAAGTAAGATATCTGTGGGACCAGCTATGAATCCGATCACTCATCCTCTGCCTGATCCTCAAAAACATAGAAGACTTCATGTTTCCCTTATAGATAGGGACACCCAAGTACGTGAACGGGAAAGTGCCGCGCTGAAAACCGCCAACCTGACTAATACCACGGGCGTAGCTGTCGTGTCTCTCGCTGAGGAAGAAGCTGCTCTTCTCCACATTCACCTTCTGACCAGAAACAGCAGCATACTCCTCAAGGCAATCCATAAGTCTCCTCATAGCCGGCCTGCTCGCCTTAGTGAAGATGATGATATCATCAGCATAAGACAAGTGCGAGATAGGGAATCCGTGACGCCGTGTACAATAGATCATTCTGGGACGAGCTAAGATCAGTCTGTCAAGAGACCAGGAGAGATAATCAGCTGCCAGAGCGAACAGGGAAGGCGATAGGGGATCACCCTGTCGGAGGCCTCTGGAAGAAGGGAAGAAGCCGGCCGGAGCGCCATTCACCAGAACAGTGAACCAGCAGTGCTGCACACATCTCTGAATAAAGCTCAACGAATGCGGCGGGAAGCCCATACGCTCGAGCACTCGGAGAAGAAAAGGCCACTGAACTCTGTCGTACGCCTTAGCCATATCCAGCTTCAGCGCAACGTTCGAAACTCCCGACTTCTCCTGCAAATCGTGGAGCAACTCCTGAGCCAGCAGAACATTATCACTCAGCAGTCTGCCCTGAACAAAGCCGCTCTGGTTCGGCGCAACCACAAGAGGAATAAGCGGAGCCAGTCTGGAAGTCAAAATCTTGGAGATGATCTTGTTGGTGACATAGCAAAGGCTGATCGGACGATAATCAGCCCATGTCACAGGGGCCGGCTTCTTCGGGATCAAGACGATCGAAGTAGCCGTGAAGCTCCTCGGCATCAGCGTGCCAGCAAAGAAATCCTCAACTGCAGCAATCACATCAGCACTCACAGTATCCCAGCAACTCTGAAAGAAGAGAGAAGAAAATCCATCCAGACCCGAAGTACTGTCACCACTGATATCAAAAACATCCTCTCTGATCTCAGCAGCATCAAGGGTCGCACACAGAGCCTCCAAATCAACAGAATGCGGGAGCTGATGCAGACAATCAAGATCAGGATCCATCAACTCAGGGATGTCCGACGTGAGGAGGTTCTGGAAGAACCTCAAAGCGGAATCCTGAATACCAGTCTCCTCCGTAATAATTTGCTCGCCATCCTGAATGGAATGAATACGGGATCGAACTCTCTTCTGCTTCACCCACCCCTGAAAGAAACGAGTGTTGCGCTCCCCCTCAAAAACCCAGCGAACGGCGGCTTTCAGTCTCCAGAAGTCCTCCTCCATCCGAGTCCTCAAAGCATGGTCCGCAACACATCTGTGCAGCTCAGTCCGAGTCTGAGGGGAGGGAGATGCGTCATAGGAAACCTGCGC
Source organism: Leonotis leonurus (assembly GCA_026898415.1). Taxonomy (NCBI): domain Eukaryota; kingdom Viridiplantae; phylum Streptophyta; class Magnoliopsida; order Lamiales; family Lamiaceae; genus Leonotis; species Leonotis leonurus. The sequence goes on along the minus strand of JAPKLX010002124.1, from coordinate 5,454 downwards.
CTGAAGAACAGCATCCTCAGCAGCTCTAATCCGATCGAAGATATGACCAAAAACATCCATGTTCCAGCCCTTGAGAAAGAGCTTCATCCGCTTCAGCTTGAACTGGAGGTTGAGCATCCCCTGAAAACCAGTCGGCGACTCCCAAATACGAGCCACCTCCGAATGAAAAGTATGATGTCTAACCCACATGTTCTGGAACCTAAAAGAAGCTCTGTGAACAGCAGCAGAGAACTGACAGCGAACCAAAAGAGGCCCGTGATCAGACTGAATGCGGGGAAGATGAGTGACGCGAGTGACGGCAAAGACCGAGGTCCAGTGCTCTCCCAAAAGAATCCGATCAAGTCTCTCACGCAGCCCTGCACGCTCCCAAGAATCCGATCAAGTCTCTCACGGAGCCAGTCTGACAGTCAGAAATAGCATCCGAAAAGTCCGTGATCTCCCCGTGCCGATCCACATCACTGCCCTGACGCTCATCGTCAGACAGAAAAGTGTTGAAATCACCACCCACAAGCCACGGGTGGCCCTCAACAGAAACAGAAATATCTCTCATCTTCTCCCACAGCACATATCTCCCCTCTCTACTGCACCTGGCATAAACCACAGACAGGAACAGCGGACGAGAAAAAATAGCCGCAGACAGACGAACATGAAGAAGCTAATCGGAATCATCGATAACCTCTACTTGAATGTCCCTCCGAGAAAAAATCCAAATCTTACCACATGTGTTCGAGGCTCTGAAATTCATCCCAAACCGTCTCCCAAAGAAGTCAGGCTGTGGAATAGTCTGAGGCTCAAGCACCGCAGCAAAAGAAAGGTGATGCTGACCAATCAAATTCTTGAAATGACGCTGGGATCCAGGATTAGCAATCCCCTGCGAATTCCAAATCATAAAGTTCGCTGACATGAAAGACTACACATCAGGCACCTGGGCAGTATCACGCCCTCTCATCAATCGACTATCAAAATCCGAAGGAATATCAGATCTGGTAGGAGCATGTCTGGATACACGGGGACCAGAAGATGTGCTGGCGTCCAACTCTCCCTCTCCCCCCATACTGTACGGTGGCCAGTCAACAACCATATCGGTGAAGCCCTGCTCAACATCCTCAGCAACATCTGAATCAAGGACACTGAACTGATTCTCTGTCCTCCGCTGAGCTGTAGATCTGGAACCTCTCCGCTGACGTCGGTTTCTAACCTCTGTCCACTCAGGATCCGCTCTCAGCTGGCTAGCTCTGTGCTGACTAACAGGCGCCTCTAGAGAGATCGAGAGGCGACGATCTCCCGTATGGGCGTGACGGGAAGCGCGACGGCCTCTACTACGTCGGCGTGAAGGACGCCTCCGGGCTGGTCGAACCTGCTCACCAACCTGCGGTCTCTCCCTCTGAACCGGCTGGTCCGGCTCCCCTACAGGTGGTCTGGACTCCACAAGAACCTCGCGAAGCTGATGAACCCGAGCAAGAGTCGGATCCGAAGCTCCCTCTGCCTGTCTATGGAAATCTTTCTTTTCCGGCCTCGGCTTCTTTCCAAAAGCATAACAGTAGTCCTGAGAATGACCGACGTGTCTGCAATCTGTGCAATAGTGAGGTATCTTACTACACACAACCCTCTGAGTAATCTGAGTACCTGCGAGGTCAAGATAGATCTCTGTCGGGGCTGGTTTAGTGATGTCAATTTCAATACAGATCCTGGCATACGACAATCTGGATCTCGTAGCAGTCTCACGATCAACCTATATAGGATTACCAAGCAGTCTACCAATAGCATATAATGCACTCATATCATACAAGTGAACAGGCAAAGCAGGCAGATTACACCAAATAGCAACAATAGGGGTTTCAAAAGCAGGGTTAAAATCAGGGGTCCACTTAAACACGCGCATAGGATATCGATCAATGTACCACAAAGGGGAGGAATTAGGTCCATTCAAAAGCTTAGCATAATCAGATTCATCAGAGACTTGTATCAAAATATGCTTAGCATTAATATACTTCCAAGTAAGAGAACCATTGAGCTTGATATTACCAAGAGCTTTATCAATGCTACGAGAGGTGGGGATGGAGTGGGAGAACTTGCCAACCAAGGCTCGTCCGACCCGACCTACAAGAGAAGCAATGTCAGCGGAATCAAAAGAGATTAACGGCATACCTTCTCGCTCTCCCGGCTTTCCCAAGGAAGTAATCTTGTCCGGTTGGAACGTGATCGGACCAGTCAAGCTAGAGGTAGCGCGCAATTTATCCGCCATAGTGTGAATGGGTGGGGGCTGATCCGTAGCATCCTCCATAGTAATATGATTCGGCAAAGGAGATATTTGAACAGAAGCATCGTTATTTCCCAACGAAGGGAAATCTGTTTCATAGGAATTTAAAGTCTTGGGCCTAGATTTGGGAGAAGTTGGGATAGGAGGTTGATTAACGTTAATGTTCTCAGTAGTTTGGTTAGAATTATGGGCTCTATGAGTGGGCTGAAGGTGTGATGTGTGGGTCAGATTGGGAATGGGGTGATTGGGCTGGACAAAGGGAGGATTAGGGGTGAGAAAGTGATCAAGAATGGGCTGGGCTAAAAATTGGGAGGATTTAATTAAGTTGGGCTGGGAAGTATGGGGTTGGTTCGGGAGTTTAATATGTTGCGGGTGATGATGAGAGGTGAGGGTAGGGATAGTGGGTTTGTTGGGCTGGGAAGTGGGCTGGGAGTTGGGTTGAGGTAAAATAGGAAATGAGTGAGGCCGGATAAGAAGAGGAGGGGAAGAGATTGGGCCGGGCTCGAACAAAAAATTAGAATTGAGGAAGTAAAGTTGTTGAAGAGGTTGGGCTTCATACCTGTCCAGAGAGGAATCAATGTGTGGATGAGGGAGAAAGGATCGTGGCCCATGCAGAGCTCGATCAGCAACATCTCCATGCAGTTCTCCAGTAATTGTGGGATCAACCAAATCACGCAGATTTCTTTCCTTATTCTGCAGCTCTTTCCTTATTGCACTTTTATCCTTTCCATGATTTTCTCTTTCATTATCGGTAATTCCCATAACAACCGAACGACTTTCCTTATCATCTCCAGAAAATTCTCCAGCATCTGCAACAATAACCCTATTGTTATGCGCAATAACTGCCTCCGTAAAATTCTTCAACTGCGAGAGGGATCGGGATCGTCGCAATCCGCTCTCTCCGATCGAATCAGTGAACGCCGGCAGTGGAGAAGATTCCCGATCACGATCATTGCTTCTAGTAAGCAGTTGCAAGATGCGATCATCATTTTAGCAGCAGGTGCGTTCGCCGTCGGAGCAGTAGCAGCGTTCGCCGTCGCAGGATCAAAAACCCAATCTGATGCAATTGTATCATGAGAGAGGAGTTCTGATGCTTCATCTTCGTCAAGCAGATCATCATTATCCTCGTTAAAATCAACTTCTCCAAAACCCGTAGCCTGATCGTTAGTAGCGATATGATGAAACTCCTCTTTTCCACGAGCTGAGATCAAATCAGAATTCACGCTAGAGTCCAACTCATGCTCTTCCATATTAGCAAGAATTAACATGCTATCATAGTCTTCCTCCGTCGGCTAATCTGGACGAACTTCGGACGAAGAAGGCTCAACTATTTGAAGCGGCGACACCTCTAGAGGGAAATTTTCACGAGCAACATCCAACTTCTTAATTTCAGTAATAATTAAGTCGCGTTTGGCTTCAGAACGTGAAGTTGCAGAACGGGACTTGCTACGTTTCTTCATTCGGGAGTTCATCACGTTGACAGCATCTTCCAGTTTACGGTGAGGACCTTTTCTTTTCTTCCCTCGCTCTATCTCCCTCTTCCTCCCTCGCTCAACCTCCATCTCCGGTGGGCCACCCACCATGGCTGACGATAGGAAACAAGAACCCACTCAGTTTGCGCAGATCTGAAACCAAGCGAACCAAGGCAGAACCACACAAAAAACCACAGAATCCACGAACAAAAACAAAAATATGCAAATCTTGGAAGAAAACGAAAGGAAATCACAATAGAAAATTGAAAAACATGCAAACGAATCAAGGAATTGGCGAAATCTACATGAAATCAAAAAGTGTGTGCAAAAAGTGTGAAGTGTGTGAGAGAGGTCAGAGCGTTTGCTCCTCCTCGTGGTTTTGGTTGATTTTTGGTTTAGGGTTTAAGGTTTAGGGTTTAGGGTTTAGGGTTTTTTTTTTTAAATTGGATTATATTAACATTAAATTACATGGCCGCGTCACGGAGGACTTGAACCCGAGACCTTAGCCTTGGGCATTAACCTCACTACCACTAGGCCAACACACGCACGCCGGTTTAGGGTTTAGGGTTTAAGATTTTTTTTTTTTAAATAAACATCCCAGGGGATGGGAAGTTAGGCAGACCTCCAACCTGTATATAGCCAAAAAGGAAAAGTCAAAAAACAGAACGTGGCAATGGGCCCAAAAGTGACCCACCCCTCAAAGAAAAAACAATAAACAAAGGAAAGGACAAAGCAAAACCCAAAAAGATGGGCATCAGAAATGGGCCCAAATGTGACCCACCCCTCAATAAAGGGTTTAGGGTTTAGGGTTTAGGGTTTAGGGTTTAGGGTTAGGGGTTAGGGTTAGGGGTTAGAGTTTAGGGGTTAGGGGTTAGGGTTTAGGGTTTAAGGTTTAGGGTTTAGGGTTTAGGGTTTAGGGTTTTTTTTTTTTTTTTTATTAAAACATCCCAGAGGATGGGGAGTTAGGCAGACCCCTAACCTGTATATAGACTAATAAAAAGGAAAGTCAAAACAGAACATGGCAGTGGGCCCAAAAGTGACCCACCCCTCAAATAAATACAATAAAACAAAGGAAGGATCAAAGCAAAAGCCTAAGAAGGCGGACATCAAAAAGCAAAGGAGAAACAAAATCAACAAGCAAAGAAGAAACTCTATCTAAAACGGAATCTGAAGTTAGGATAGCCATGCTGTTCCATCCTAACAAGAGCCACAAGATATCTCGGAGCCGTCGAGATATCAAAAGTCATCATGCCCTGGGTCTGGGTCCTCCTACGGGCCAAAAAGTCCGCAGCCCTGTTCCCCTCCCTATGGATATGGGAAAAACGGAACTGGATCTGCTGAAGAATAATCCTCATCTCCGTCACTGTATGACGTAAGTGAGCCGCACCATATCTCCCTGAAGTGAGCAGTGAAATAGCCGCAGCTGCATCCATCTCAATCCAAATATGACTGGAGAACTCCCTAGCCAATTTGAGTCCATGAAGCAAAGCTAGAAGCTCCGCCTCAAAGCTCGAATTGGCTATCAAAGACGTGCTGAAAGCCGCAAGCAAGGTGCCCGTATGATCACGAACCAGACCTCCGCCCGCTGCTCTCTGTGTAGTGCCATCGAACGAACCATCGGTATTCAGCTTCACCCACGGGGCCTCCGGCGGATGCCAGAGTATCATGAGTGATTTGAGAACCCTCCTGACCGGCTCTGCAGCCGGCATAAAATCAACTCTG
>JAPKLX010000740.1:0-50584 GCA_026898415.1 Leonotis leonurus | reverse complement strand
GATTGGGAACTCCAAGTTCATAAATTGTGTAAATTTGAAGTTTGCTAGAAACAGGGCAGCTCGTTGAATCCCCTTTTCTATGAGTTTTACAAGTCCGAATTTTCTGAAATTGGTATCATTTTAAAGATCTTTTCGATACCTTTCCAATGGTTCTTTCGGATCTTAATTCGGAGCTCAGATGAAAACGTTATGAGCTTTCGAAGTCGATGTGTCCGTCCTGCCCTGTTTTTCGCGAAAGTTAATTTGAGTTCCTTTGTGTTAAACATCAATTGCTAGAGTTTCTTCCAAGTTAATTAAGTCATGACCTAATCTCTTGACTAAGAAAGGGTTAAGAAATTGGGCTGTGACAGTGGAGCTTCATTTTCTATGCTACTCCTGGTGTGTAGATATCATTGGTTGGCTCTCATCTCACCATCTGTCCAACATGCTCCTCATCAACTGGCTCAAGGATTACAGTTGTAATCTTCTTCTTCCTCTTTTTCTACTGCTGTCCCTTAGCACTCCCTCTATCTGCTTCTTTCTCTGGCTGCCCAGATGGTTGTTCGATTTATAGGATGGTTTGTTCAGTGGTTGGTTGTGCTTCCTCTTGTTCTGGTGCGCTGGATGTGGTTGGTTCCTCCATATGAACATCGGATGATTTAGTAGATGGCTCTCCTTGCTCTGCCTCATCATCTGTATCCTCTACACTTTCATAAAATGCCATTTTGTCAGCATAATATGGCTTCAGATCAATGCTGAGCAATCGGGCCTCGTGCTTGGCGATTGCAAGTATTTGTTGATGGTAGGAATCTCTGATTTCAGTGATAGAGTCAACTTGGAAAATACTTAGAAGAGTGCCTCTTCAATCTTCAGCTCTTCTATTGTCTTGGCATTCAACAGAGCATCCAAGACATAGTATTGACTGTCCTTGATGAGCATATAAGTCTTCACCCGTCGTGCTGCTCTGTAGCTTTCTAGGATGAGTTTAACACCAAGAAAATCTTCGAGAACAAAATGGTCTACCTCATTTTCTAGTAGGTGTATAACCTCTTTGGCTTGCCTTCTCTTCTCAGTCTCCTCATCGTCCTCTTCTTCTTCCTCATCTCCCTCCTCACTAATCTTCTGTAAGTGATCTGGTGAGGGTGTGGCAGTCCTTGCTGGCGAAAAGTCCTTGCGCTGGTTGGGGTCAAAGGTTGACTCAGGCATAACATCCTATGGGATCTCTTCCTCTAGTTGTTGAGATTCTTCCTCTAGTGCTGGTGAGTCCGACTGGGTCTTCCTTAACCTTCTTCTCTTCTATTTCGTCTGTTGTGTGGTAGACGAGTGTCTGTCTCCACATAACTTGTTCTCTTGGCAGATTGCCTCTTCTGTGGTATCTCCTTCTGGGCCTTGGGGTCTGTCTTCCTTGCTTCCCCTTAGATGGAGCAACCCATGTGCGGTTAGAGTTCCCCATCTCCAGTAGATGACCTAGGTGAACATGATCTTTCACCTTGTTCAGCAAGGCAGGTGTAATGACTAAAGACATCTCAAGGTGGTGCTGGTCCTTAGGCAGGGTAAGCTGTTCATTGAAAGGGATGGCTCCTTCCCATGTTCGCTGCTTGAAGAACTTCTCGATCATATAACTTATTTTTGTTGAGTGTCTCAGGTTTTTCTTTACCACCAATGACACGATCTGGTCATTGTCATCCTTTATTTCTACATTCAGTCTGGCCTCCTTGGCTAGCAGATCGAATAAAATTTTGCCTCAATTGACTTTCAGGTTGAGAACCACTATCTTCAGAATCGTCATCTTTTCTGGAGTCACCTGGTCATAAGACCCATAGTGTGTCAGAAAAATCCTCTGCACAAACTCAAAAATGAGTTTAAAGTCGGGCGCCAATAGTGATCTGTGAAACATCCTTCCAATGTAGTGAACTGGAATAACCATAATCAATTTAACAAGTTGTTGCAATTGCTCCAAGGTGATTTTAGACAGATCCAAGCCTTCATCTTTCAATTTGAAAGCATTCTGGATCATTTGGATCACATCATAGGTTGTTTTGCTAGGTCTATCTCCGATTGGCATCAGTACGTTGGCCTCATGCCCTTGCTTCTCATCCTCCCATGTGAGATAGAAAGTGGCTACTGATGTTAGCAGATACAACTCAGGGTGTGCAGTAACTATTTTGTAAAACCCTAAAATAGAAATTTAGGCAGTTAGTAACACATAATTATCATCTCCAAAAATATACTAAATATATCCAATATCATCAAGAACACGAAGAACGCTACATGATGGTTTCCAGATTTCCAGTGTATCACATAACACATGTTTCGTTCATAATCATTCAAGTAGGCTAAACATATATAAACATCTTATATCATAAACATGAAAGTAAGCAATATTATCAAACAGAAATATCAAAAATCTTTGCACTTCTTGACAATCGCAAAAATTTCTTCCAACCTTTGGAAGCGATGGGTGTTATAAACGGCAAAGGGTTTGGGTGATATGAACGTTTGAACTTTAGCAACACGAGCAGGAAACAAGTTCTTTGGTGCAATTTTTTGAAAGATTTGAAGGTTTAAAAATAGTTTTGAAGTGAAGTTTTCATATGAAATCGAGAGCGAAATTTTTTAAGTGCTTAAGGGTGTAAGTGCTCAGTGAATAGAAGTGTAAGTGAACAGTTACTGAGACAAGTACACATATATATAAGAAAGAAATGAACGTGTCACACCCCAATTTCTTAACCATTTCTTAGTTAAGTAATTAGACCATGACTCGGTTAACAAGGAAACTCTTGGAAATGAAATTGAATCTCAGGGATAAATTGAATCGAAATTTTCGCAGGAATCCTCAGGGCAGATTTGACACCCTAACTTCAAAGGATCATAACTTACTCATCTGGACTCCGAATTGTCATCCGAAGGAACCGTTAGAAAGGTATCGAGAATATCTCTAAAATAGTACAAATTTTGAAAGAATTTGGATAGATGAGACGAACGGAAAAGGGATTCCAACACGCTGCCCTGTTTCTAGCGAAAATAAATTCAGACAAGTTATGAACTAGATTTCAATTCACCAAAACAAAACTCAGACAATATGGTTAAGTGGTTGAAGATGATGATTCACAAAGGAAAATACCAACAAGGATTTTATAAGCTAGCAAGACATAATTGTACCAAACATTCAGGTTAACAACAAAAAGGAAACAGAGTTCAGCATAGGGAAGAGTGGATGAGCTATATGTATGACGACATATAACTCAGGGCTTACAAATTATGTTTTCAACAAGGTTTTAACAAAATGACCATAAATCCCACTCGATATTTACATATCAAAAAGTAAGCTACAGTGTTCATTTCCATTGCCATCTCCCAGCTCAACCTGCACGTTTAGAAATACATGCAAGGCATGAGTACATAAAGCACTCAGTGAACACATGCCGAAAATATTTAAAACTTGCTCTTAGAGCTATATTATTGACTTGCCAACTTTAACATACACAGGACTTTTAAGAAATAACCTGCATACGCTTCTTTAAACATATATCTTTCATACTCAAATAGAATAAAAACTGAATATGCATTCATGTGTCTGCAGACAATCATCTCATATCTATAATACTATATCTACACGCACGTGTTGAGAGGTAGACCTCCCTCTCAAACACCCTGACCGGCCAACCCGCTCGCTGACTCACGGTCCAATGTGTACACAAACCTTTACCGGCAGCTCGTCCGGCATAAGGCCGATATCGTAATTCTCTTGTAGATAGGTAAAATGCAACATGCTCAAAACAGGCAAGTCAAACCTTTTTAAACATAACAGCATATCCATACATAATTAATTCTTTAGTTCGAAAGCCCACCTGAATGATTTAATCTATATAGTCCAGGGCTTCGTCTCCCTCTTTCTTTACTTCTTTTCCCTTCTCAGCTGGACCTTACATTAATAAAATTCAATTACGAATAAGAAAACCATACTCATTTCTATGAAATCATCAATTCGTAATTTCGTTCTTCTTCTTATAATTTATTTGATTATCAACTAATATAACTATAAGTTCTTCGGCTATTGCATCCTTCTATTTTTAACGTTATATTAATCACTTATCATATTTATGTTATTACGCCACTTCTTTATGTTCCAACATATCGTCTTTCAACAACGTATTTTACTACATGCTATTCAATTTCTCTTCCTAATATTTAAGGAAGATTAAGCATATTATACCTTAAACACTACATATCATATGAATACACAAACTAACTCTTCCCAACTTTTACATATGAGCTTGGAAAAATGTAAATAATTTATATATCACTTATTATGCTTCACAAAAATCATATATCAAGTTAATTGAGGCAAATAAAATAAAATCTCCATAGCTCTTTTATTCCTAATTTTCGAAAATTACACCAACATTTATATTTTGATTTTCATCAAATTTCTTTCTAATCTTATGTTTAAACATGCTTAATTACATAAATATAAACTTAATTTAAGCATAGCATCACAATTATTAACATAAATTTAAACTCAAACCCTAGGCTTATATCTTCATCTATTTCATCCTATTTCTACATACTTTCCACTTTATGCATGATTTAATCATAAAACAACAAGAAACTTCACTAATACTTTCAAATCTCCAATCTCCCTTCATCATGTTCAAAATCATAATTTATCAAAATTAAAACACATAAGCATGATAGAAGAGTATTATTTACCTTCAACTAACTAAGCTTTATAAATAACTTGATATAGCTTGAAATCACACTAATGATCTTAGGATAAAAAAAATTTTGTGTAGAAAGGGGGGAAATTTTCGAAAATATAGGGAAGGAGAAGAGAGAAAATTTTGTGTTTATCATGAATAGTACATGCTAGATCTTTATATAGATAATAATTAATTTTATTTGGAATTAATTAGTTAAAGTGATTATTCATCACTTCTACCATATTCTAGAAAATTAGAGAATTTTTCTTTTCCTTTTTTTTTATTTATTTATTATGGTTATCTCTCCATAATATGCTAGCATTTTTCTAGATCATGCTTAAGTCACACTTAGATCACTTATCTTCACTAATTACAACTAAGTACCTTTAAATTTTAAATTTTCCTATTTTTATTTCTTAAGGATGCAAAGCCTTATTAAATTTCTAATTAGCAATTAAGTACTAATTAAAATTTAAGGGTATTATAGAACGGCTAAGATTAAAAGTAAAAATTCAAGAGTTGAGATTATTTCTCCCTTGTTAACTTTCCCGCTTTAGCACTTAGGTTTGCTACCTTTCTGATGCGTTTGATACACTCGACAAGTATCTAGGGTTAAGATGCGGCGCGTGTCAGCATTCCTTCATCGTTGCAACTTTCCTTCTCCTATTTTAGGAAATGATTTTCCTCGATTACACTTACCAATACCTGTTATAATCATCACAATTATAGAAGATTTAGTAAATCTTGTCAGATAAATAGCTTTATAGACTAAGATAATGGCAGTGATTAAATCAGAAATCGATACGAATTTCTGAATTCCCCCTTGATTGAGTAATCTTTTATGGAAAAATAATTTTCATGTGGCGTTGCATGTCTTGCTTTATTTTGGCAAGTGTTTGACTACTCCAGATGATCTAGTCTTGATATCTCCAGTCTGTTGTCAACCATCGATCTGATCCTGATTATCTGATTTAATAATCTGTACTTCTACTTTCTAGTGATCTGATATCAAATAATCTATTTCTTGTATCTGCAAAGTGATCTGGTATCTCATAATCTGTATCACATGATCTGCATCTTCTCGAACAACTATATGATCTGGTTTAGTGATCTGTTGTCGATCTTGTTTTATCATCCAAGCTCAACAAACCTAGCTTTCCACATAGCATCTTGAATCTCTTTTCAGGTAGTGCTTTTGTTAAAATATCACCTCGCTGTACTTCTGTGTGAATCTTCTCGATCTGTACATGCTTCCTCTCCACATGATCTCTTATGAAGTGATATCTCACATCCAAATGTTTGCATCTTGTATGTAGGACAAGTTTCTGTTAATGATAATAGCACTCGAGCTGTCACAAAATATAGGTATCTCCTTCACATCGATCTCATAATCTTTGAGCTATTGTTTAAGTCAAAGTATTTGTGCACAACAGCTTCCAGCGGCCATATACTCTGCTTCTGTTGTTGATGTAGCGACAGATGTCTGCTTCTTTGAGAACCACGAAATCAGCTTGTTTCCTAGAAATTGATAGGTTCCAGAAGTTGATTTTCTATCTAGCTTACATCATGCATAATCTGAATCAGAGTAACCTGTTAATTCAAAATTGTCATCACATGGATACCATAATCCTATGTGTGTTGTTCCTTTGAGATATCCTAAATATCTTCTTGGCTGCTTCCATATATGACTTCTTGGGGTTGGCCTGCTATCTAACACATACTCCAACTGCAAAAAATAATGTCAGGTCGACTAGCAGTTGGGTATAATAACGAACCAATGATACCCCTGTATTGAGTTATATTCGCTGGTTTGCCCTCTGGATCTAGATCGATCTTCCCATTGGTCTGCATTGGAATTTTGACAGATTTACTATCTTTAACTCCAAATTTGGTGATCAGATCTTGTATGTACTTTGCTTCATTCACGAATATTCCATCTGGTAGCTGCTTCACCTGCAAACCTAGAAAGAAATTCATTTCGCCCATCATGGACATTTGATACTTATTCTTCATAAGCACTGCAAACTTTTCACAAAGATAACTAGATTGAGATCAAAAAATTATATCATCAACCTATATCTGTACTAAAAGGATATGTTCTTTGACTTTGATGATGAATAGTGTCTTGTCAATTGATCCTCGTCTGAATCCTGACTCCAGTAGAAAGGTTGACAGTGTCTCATACCAAGCTCTGAGAGCTTGCTTCAAACATACACTGCTTTAGCTAATCTGTATACTTTCTGGTCTGGATTTCCTTCTTCAAACTCTTGACATCCATTTGGTACACTTTGAATCTCTTTTTATGCTGCATATGCCAAGAACAATCTAATTGCTTCTTATCTGGCTACTGGTGCAAATGTCTCATCGAAGTCTATGCCTTCTTGTTGACTATATCTTTTAGCAATTAATTTGGCTTTGTTTCTCACAACTTCACCATTCTCATCTCGCTTGTTCTTGAATACCCATTTAACACCTATAACTCCCTGGTGTCTTGGTCAATCTAAAAGATACCACACTTGATTTCTCTTGAATTCATTGATCTCTTCTTACATAACAATGATCCAATCTGGATTTTGTAAAGCTTTATATGCATCAGCTGGTTCCACACGAGATAAGTAGAAACTTAGAAGTGCGCTCTCTCCATGCATCCTTCTAGTTTTCTCATTGTTATGAATGTAATACGTACAACCAAAAGTACGAAAATACTTAATCCTGGGTTTCTGTTGTTCCAGATCTCATATGGTGTCTTTCCATGTCTGATTGTGATCACTAATCTATTCTGTATGTAACACGCTGTGTAAATGACTTTGGCCGAAAACTTCTTTGGCAGATTGGTTGCATTAAGCATGGTGCATGATGCTCCTTTTAATTATCTGTTCCGTCTTTCTATTACTCCATTCTATTGAGGTGTTCTTACGACAGATGTTTGATGAGTTATACCCATCTGATTGCAATATGCTTCGATCTTCTGGTTTAGAAATTATGTTCCTCGATATGTTCTGATTGTCATGATGTTGGTTTCTTTTTCTCGTGTAATCTTCTTGAAGAAATCAGGTAGCTTCTCCAACGTTTCCTTTTTCTTGAACATAAAGATGACCCAAGTGAATCTTGAATAATCATCAATGATGACCAATGTATACTTTCTACTATTGATATTGTAATACCCCGCTCTTTGTTAGAACTATCTCGTAGTAGATAATTCGTGACTAATAAAATTTCACGAATATGAATTGGCAAATCGATAATGATAATTTCCTTATTTGCCTAAAACAGACGCATTTAAGTTTGAACTCTTTATAAATGAGAGTTTAGTACGAGGATTTAATATTTAACCATTTATAAGAAGATGAGAACAATAATACATTATCTCGTATTTATTAAGCATGACATATGAGAATAGATTATTTATTTATAAGTAAATAAATAATTAGTAACAAAATATATGTATATATTATGTAAGTGATAATGCAGTTATCGTATAAGGGAATAATAAAGTATAAGACAAGACATTCTATACATGAATACACTTATCTATATATGCGTGTAAATACAAAAGTAAAGAAAAGAAGCATTAGCAGGTGAATAAATCGATGAACAGTAGCCAATGAACAGTAATCATTAAATCAAGACAAGCATGCTACTGTTCAGCTTCCCCATAAAGCAGAACTAGCGTGCACCGCTCCCTACTGATCCTAGCCACCCGAGACTCTTAAAGTTTCCACCAATCCCCATAATCTGCAAATCCAAAGGATGAAGCAATTGCATAAGATTAGTGAAGATAGGGATTCAAGCCTCTATATAAAGAGTAAAATTCTTAGACCCAAACCACACCCAAATAACACTCACACGAAGTGCTGCCAAATTGGAATCTGAAGAAGAATCGAGGAAGAGAAATAGAGACAGCTTTGAGGTAAGATTTAAAGCTACAGATTATGTTCAACAGATTTTTAGCATGAACTTAGAAGCTTAGACCATGAATATAGGAACTGGTTTGAACTTAGAATGCTAAACTCTAAATTTAGGTGCTGTAGTTTTGAACATAAGAGAGCATGTCACTTACATAGGAATAGAACACATCTAAGTCTTAGATGAATATTGATATACGACGTATCCTAAATCTGCTTAATAAAAGGAGAAATAAGAGAAATTACCTTGATTAAGGAAGGGGTAGTGCACGGCTGTTGCACCAGCCGTGAGCTCCCTCGAAGCAACCTCGAACCGCCCCGAATCACTTTGAGCAAGCTCCGAATGGTCCCGAACTACCTCGAAACCACCCCGAGCCAATCGAAACCAACCTGAAAATTTAGAACATTCATAAGATTTCATTAATTCACGAAATTGAAGAGGAAAGGAAATTCTCAAAATCATAAAATGTTCTATAACTGAGTAGATAGATAATTAAACAAACAATGAAGATAAATAAGAGGGTGAGAGAGAGATGAGGCAGCAGCTGTGCTGCGCGCGAGAGAGGAAACGGAGGTGACTGCGGGAGCTCGGCAATGGAGCTCGGTGGTGGTGCTACGCGGTGAAGGAGCTCGGTGATAAAGCTCGGGAGCTCGGAAGGAGCTCGGTTATGAAGCTCGGGAGCTCGGCGAAGGAGCTCGGTGAAGGAGCTTGCTGAAGGAACTCGGTGAAGGAACTCGGCGAAGGAACTCGGCGAAGGAGCTCGGCGATGGAGTTCGGCGATGGAGCTCGATGCTGGAGCTCGGAGAGGAAGCTCGGTAATGAAGCCCGGTGCTAGGATTAGCTGTGGAGGACAGCAGCGCAGTGGTGAGGGCAGCGCGACGTGGTGGTGGTGCTACGCGAGCAGAGAGAGAACGCGAAAGGAGACAGATAGAGAGAGAGCAAGACAGCAGGAGAGATAGCGAGAAGAGAGACAGCTCGCTAAGGAGAGACAGCGAGCTGTTGCGAGAGAAACAGAGAAAGAACAGCGAGAGAAGCAGCGAAGAAAAGAAGACAGCAAGAGGAGACAGCTAGCTGCTGCGAGAGGGGACAGCTAGCTGCTGCGAGAGGGGACAGCTAGCTGCTGCAAGGAGAGAAAAGCAGATCGACTATCTGCTGTCAAGCAGATAGTGACTTGTAAAACCTCACCATCTGTTGATAGAAACAGATAGTGGCGTAAACTTGAAGAGTAATCAAGCTATTGAGATTTAGCGAGGCAGCCCGCTGCTGTTAAACAGATAGTGAGTTAGGGAGAGGAGATAGTGATGAGCAGCTCGCTGCTGTGCCTTGGCGATAAGTAGATCGTCTGGTGAAGAAGCAGATCGTCTGGTGAAGAAGCAGATCGTTTACCAAGTGACGAGCAGCTCGCTGCTGGGAAGTCCAAACGGGAGCAGCTCGCTGCTGTGCCTTGGCGATAGGGCAGATCGTTATGGAGCCACTCAACCAGATCGTTTACTTAGCGGGGCAGCTCGCTGCTTAACAAAGAGAAGGACAGCGAGAGAAAAGAGACAGCGAGGGAAAGAAGTGGGTTAAATTGTCCAAGTATAAACTTAGAAATAGTTAAGTATGGACCCACTAAATAGTTGTTTGGCCAGAAACTTAATAAATTGGGCCAAGTCCAATTAAGTAAACGATGGACTGGTCGATTTAAAGATTTGCTGCTTAATTAATTGAATGGGCTAAACCAAACTATGTCGTAAATTAAATGAATTATGTAGACGGGTTATGAATAATTCTATTAGATGGAATTTACCTATGTATGTAGACCAAGCCCAAAAGAAATAGAATATCAATTAAATTAGATAATTGATTTATAATGGGTTCACTAGAATGTAACCTTCAGAAATGATTAAAATAGAAATCTTCATACGCTGCCTCTAGAAATACAACTCCTAGACTCGAGTACTAGTCGAGCTTTAAAGACCGAGACTAAACCCTCAAGCTAACCAAGGATAGTAGTCCCTTGCACATAGAAGTTAATTGATATACCTGAGCAATATATCTCACTCGAGATTCATGTTAAAGGTTTCGACGAGAGGTCGGATCCGCATCGCGAGAACGAGGCAAACACAAATCAAGACCATTCAAGTAGGCTTTCTATCCTATACATCAAGTGTAGGCTTTCTTCTACAAAAAAAATATGTGTGCTCATATGCATTTATGTTATTTTATTTCGAAGAGATTTTGAATTGAAAATATGTTTCAAGTATTGTCTGCCATAAAATGTTTATGATTTTCGTATGATACCTATCTGCTCAGTGAAGTTAAAAGAATCGAATTCGGGTCCCAGTTGGATAGCTATCCTACTAGGACTAGTGTACACAAAGTAACCGTGAGTCATCGAGCGGGTTGGCCGGTTAAAGTGACCGTGAGTCATCGAGCGGGCTGGCCGGTCAAGGTGTTTGTGGAAGGTGGCCACCTTCCCGACACAAAGAAGAAGAAGTTACAGATATGGTAGATTACTAAAGAACTTAGATCATGATCGAACTCTAAGACTTCACAAGAGGATTTTAGTGAACATAGGTGCTTTAGAGACAAAATCCCTATGTTTCACTTACAATGGCATGACAATTATATTTGTATGTGTGCGATTTTGGCATGTGTCTACTGAGTACAATTTGTACTCAGCCCTGCATGTATTTATAAATGTGCAGGTTGAGCGATGATGAAGGAGGAGTGCTACGTTCGGGCTTTTTGTCGATCTCTTATTAATTGACTCTCGGGGGTTCTACATGTCTTCACACATGTAGAGCTTTTAGCGATCCAAGTAACTTTCCGCTGCCAGTATGAGGTTTTTGTGTAATAAACCTAAAGACTCAAATTCCCTTCATGATAAGTTATTATGTATTGAGCATAAGACTCAAGTCCCTTCTTGCTAATCATATATGATGAATTATTCGCCCAGTTATGAGATTGTTGTTCAGTTTAGTCTATGTTCCATTGCCCCACCTCTATACCGGTTTCTTTAATCCCTTCCCAAGTCACGGTTTCCCCCGACTTCGCTTTCCATAGCGGAGGGCGGGCGTGACAGATATTTAATGGTGTAACATGACCAAATAAGTGTAGATGTAGTAGTTCCAGTTTTCTGGTAGATGAGTGTGCTTCTTTTCTGGTGAATGTTGACTTGGTCTGCTTTCCAACTTGGCATGCTTCACAGATATGGCATGCTTTATCATATACTTGATCTGATAATCCTTTAACTAGCTTCTCTCTTGCAATCTTGTTGATAGACTTGATATTCAGATGGCTAAGTCGTTTGTGCCATAACTAGCTTGTCTCCGAGATTGTCTTAGTAACCAGACATGTCTCGATCTGGTTTGTCCAATGCACAATGTACAATCTGTCCTGTAATTTCCCGGTAAGAAGAATTTCATCTCCTTCCTAATTCTTCACAAAACAGTTGTTAGCATAAAAAATAATCTGATTACCATTAGAACATAACTGACTAACAAAAAAAAATTATGACTAAGACCTTATATATACGAAGCATTAGATATTTTGGTCTTGCCAATCTTAATGTTACCATACCCTCTGGTATAACCTTTTGAGTTACAACCAAAGGTTACCTGTGGACCTTGTTCTCCACATAATCAGATAGTAGATTCTTGTCACATGTCATATGCTTTGAACAATCGCTATCAATGATTGTTGGGAACCCTAAGATTAGTGTTGATGATGGTCTCTCGAAACACACTTAGCTGTTCTCTATGTTTAAACCTGTTCCTCGTGTAAAAATAGATCATTATAGATAAGGTGATTTCTGTTATGGAACAGATTAGGAGATGACTTAAAATGTAAAGGATATATTTCTATAGAAGTCATTCTCAAACTAGAATAGGATGAAAGTCATTGCTTTATGCCAAAGAAGAATCGATCTGCTGTAACAGATAGTGACCAGATCGATGACCAGATCGATGCCAACAGCGATGAACCAGAGCGACTGAGTCATCAAACTATAAGCTGACATCATCCTACACATCATATGCACTTGCCACGTCAAGATCAAGGTCCATCCAACTGGGTTTGGAAAGAAGATCTACGATTAAAACAAATAAGGAAAGAGACCGTTAACAATCTGATTTCCATAAATCAAAGATTGAGTCAACCTTTCCTATATGGCAAGAACAGGTATGATGGAAATCATTGATTGGCAATATACCATCTATCTCACGCCAATCAACAACGGCTAGAATTTCAATATTCAATGCCTATATAGTTGAAGTCAACAATCTGAAAAAAAAAAAAAGAAGAGAACACACGCGAGCTATACTGTTGTTATATTCAAGCACTCTGCATTCCAGACTTTAGAGCTTCAACCATCTGTGATTCAACATCACACCAACCACCTCGATTCAAGTCTGTCTTATCGAGAGAAAGGAGATCACCCTGCTAGCTAGTAGTTTTCTAGTGGTAACGTAGAGGTAATCTGTTGTAAAGGGACACGACCCTTCATTCGTGCATAAGTATCATTCTAGTTGTGATTGATACTTGTGACTCGTTCTCCACGAGTATAAAGAAGCAGAGTATCCTAGTAGTGGATAATCTGGTCTAGTTTTGACCAGATCGTGGACGTAGGAATTTTCCGAACCACGTTAAACAACTGTGTGCTTTACATTTCTGTACTCTTTATATTTTCTGTTGTTTATTATTCTAACTCTCTGCACTCTCATCCATCTGCATCTAAATCAACCTCCTAAATAATCTGGTTAATAATTAAAGGTTTTCTAAACAAGAGCAATCATTAATCCACCATTATTCCGCACTCACTCTACACTCAGGAGGTAATAAGATCACTCTTATTATCTGTTAAGTGTTTACACAAAGAGAGTAATCTGTTTGGACTAAACCAGCTACTGATCTGTATATTGATCTGGTTAGTCACCACCGAGCAAATTCTTATGTAGAATAGCTTGAGCTCTCTTATAAATAGTCAAGTAAAACTGAAAAGTTTGTGTTTGGTGTATTCCCCCCCCCATACACCAAACCTTGCCCTTTCGGGACCAACAATGATCCAGATTGATCCCTTTGCTACTTGACTCCTTCTTGCAGTGCTTCGATCCTATAATTACATAGATTTAGCTACCCTTTCAACGAATGGGTGCTTGGTTAGTAGCAAATATTCCCTTAGGAACCCAAATCATTTTAGTGTTAGGGACACAAATATAATAGGTGATTTGTCTCCCTACATCATTTGTTCTTGAGATGGCTTTGTAGACAGATGGATGATTCCTTTCAACATTGTTGTTCATGTTGATCTTATTCTTCTTTGCTAATGGTGTTCTGGTAGAACCTTTTTGTTTCTGGTTTCAATCTATTTTGACGTACTGAGCAGGCTGACCTTTCATTTGATAATACCGTTTGCCTCCTGTTTCTTTCACCATCATCTTCTGGGATTGATTCTTCCCATTCTTTAGATTGATCACTTTATCTGGTATATTCTTCCTTTCAACTACGAAATTTGTTGATTTTGATTATCTAGTGTAACCTAGTCCAGCATTTGATCTAGTCTTATTCCGCATATCACAGATCATGTTGACGCGTTCGATGCTTTGTGGATCTTGCTCATGTTTTCTCTTGTCTTCTGCAGTTTCTCCTCTACTACTTATTTTTTAGTGATCAAGTCTTTGAACTTTGAATTGAGTGAGTAGATTTCTTCATCTTCTGTCTTGATCTGTCCTTCCAGATCATTCATATTTACAGAAAACTTTGTTTTGGCTTGACTGAGTATCTTTACTAATTCATTCAGCTTATCATTCTCCTTGATGACTTCTGAAATTAGCTTCTTTATGCTTGTATAGCTTTTGAACATCTCATTGACTTCTTTCTATGAGACTTCAGCTTCATCTTCATTACCAGAATCATATATAGGTATGTTAGATGACATAGAAACGTGAAAATTTGCCTCTTTTTGGTCAAGGCCATTATCAATTCCCATATAGCATTCATCACAACTTCTTCTTCATTATGTGCATAGAATGCTTCATCGTTCTCTGATGAACTCTCTGAGAAGTGACTCGAACTACTTGAATCTTCTTCTTCTAGCATGGCTTTGCGTTGAGCTTTGAGGTTTCGATCTCTTTTTTCTCTTAACTCTTCATCGTCAGGTCAGAACAATCTGTCTTGAAGTGACCTGTTTTACCACAACCATAAAAAATATATTCATTAGAGTTGGTAGATTTACTAGTGTTCTTTACCTCATTCTTGTTATCAAATCAATCTTGATCTCTACTCTTCTGGAATCTGTTCTTGTTATCCTTGTAGAATCTATGATATTTCTTCGATCTGACTTCCATCTTGTCCATTCTCTTTACGATCATGGAAAATTCTTTGAGCAACTTGTCATAACCTCCTTCTTCTAGTACAGCAGGTATTATAGTTTCATCTGCTACGCTCTTTGCTTTGAATGCTACTTCTTTCTGTTTCTTTGAGTTGCTTTCACTCTTCTTGCTAGATGAGTGATCTGGTCCGTGAATTCTTCTTATGTTGCATTCATGAACAGCTAGATGATCAATAGTACTTCAGTTGTAAGATCGTTGAAATCAGCACGTAGTGGTTGCATGGCTGCATATATCTCCCAGCTTGGTGGAAGTGCTCTGAGAATCTTGAGATTCTTCTCTCTCTGGGTGTACTTGTCCTTCTTGAAGGCAGATACAACCAGCAAAACTTAAATAAACTTGTTCTTCATTTGTTCAATGGTCTCTCCAGATCTCATCTTGAAATCATTAAACTTGTTGCAGGTTAATGAAAGTTTGTTCTCGATCATAGCTTCTGATCCTAAGTTGAGTTCACGCAGTGCTTCCCACTTCTCCTTAGCTGTATCCAGGTCTTGAATCTTGGTCAGATGGACTTCTTTGACTGTACTGGAAATGATTCCTTTTGCAATGTCATCCAGATTTGCTTAGCAGCGTTCTTTTGAGGTATATGTTCTGGGATCTTTTCAAACATGTTTTGTTATTACTCCAGTATCTGTGGTACGAGTTTTATTTTCATAGATCTTCAATGGACCTTCTTCTATCACTTTCCACATCAGACAGTGATGAGCTTTCAGGCACATCTTGATTCTGAAACTCCATTCTCTGTATCCTTGGATGGAGAACTCCTCCCATGCTCTAATGACAAAAGATTCCATGATAGCAGATAGTATGCACGTGAATGAAAATAGGTTTTCCTAGATCTATTCAAGTTGACCACGCAGGTTTCAACCTTGTGAAACAGAAACAATGGTCTTTTGAACCACTGCTCTGAAACCACTTGTTGGTCCCGAAAGAGCAAGGTTTGGTGTATGGGGGGCGGGGGATATACCTAATACAAACTTTATAGCTTACTTAACTAATTAACTTAGAGAGTTAAGATTTCTCGAAGGATATTACTCAAGTTTGACAAACTAGATCGATAAATGATCTGTCTAGACAGAACCTCTTTTGTGAGTTACGTTAAGCAAATAGCAAGAGTGATCATGTTATTAAACAAAACATAGTGTGCAGAATATGGTGGACTTAGTTTGTTGCTCTTATTAGAAAACCTTTTGGAAATTTTAACCAGATCGATTAACAAATTGATTATAGATATGCAAGTTGAATGCGAGTGATGGGTTAGAGAGATAAACAACTGAAATGAAAGATGTGTAAAGTAAAACACACAATTATTTTTACGTGGTTCGGGAAACAACAGATCATCTGCTTGCTCCAGGTGTGTTGATCTGCTTCCTTGAACAGAAGACTAACCAGATGACTACCTATAGGACAAAACACTAAGAAATATTTAAGTCTCTCACAACTTTATTCATCAGCTACATGATCTAACACTTGTTCTCTATCAAACTCACTTTATAGCATAGTGATATGGTACATGTAGAACAAGTTGAATCTAGCAAACAAAATATAAATCTAAGTGTGTTTCGAAAGAACATCATCAAAAACTAAATTTTTTGAAGGGTTCCCAACAATTTCCTCTTTTTGATGATGTTGAAACCACACTTTACAATATAACCCTAATTAAGCATTTAAGAGCTACCTGGTTTTAATTAACCAGATGGATTAAAATTTCGTTATAAATTATAAGGAACAGAAAGCAATAATGAGTTTTGGACAATAAGAGATTGTCATCAGATAACCCTCCAATATATATATATATCAAAACAATTGAGAACAGATGGGTTACAGATGGTAAAGTCCAGAACATCAAAATAAAGAACAACAGATGGTAAAATAAATAAAGAAAATGAGCTAAACCATCTTCTTCTTTTCTTCATCTTCGCCTTCTACGCATCAGAGGTTAATTGTACACTCTCGTAGATTCAATTTCTGATTCTGGCGTAATTTTGATCAGGATTGTCAATTTTGTAACCTTTCGGCTACAATAGGGATTCAAGCGAGGATCAGTGGACAAAACCCTATTCACCATCAAAGTCCAAGAATATATCCTTTTAAAATATATGTAGATGATAACAGTATTGTGGTATTATCGGATCATTATTATATCTAACTGCTAGTGGACCTGATATCACTTTTGTCATGCCCATCCCAACTCCGTCGATTCCTGCACATCGTCACTCATATTGTCGTCACTAGAAGCCCCTTCCTGCATATCCATTCAAGACCCGAGTAGGCGGGTTAGAATGGTCTTATCAATACACAAATGTATAACTCCCCGGGAATTTCAATTGCGCTCATATTCATCACTGTAGGAATTGGGTTCAAGCTTTGTTGGTGTTTGTGCTAGGTACCAAACTATTCCAAATGAGTCTCACATGGAAGCAGCTAAAAGATTATTGTGTTATCTCAAGGGGACAACCGAGATTAGTTTGTGGTATCCTTGTGATGACAATTTCGAACTAACTGGGTATTCTGATTCTGATTATGTAGGTTGCAAGCTTGATAGGAAATCCACATCTGGGACTTGGCAATTTCTTGGAAGCAAACTCATTTCATGGATTTCTAAGAAGCAAACTTCGGTTGCAACCACAACTACAGAAGCAGAATACATGGCTGCAGGGAGCTGTACCGCGCAAATCTTGTGGTTGAGGCAACAACTTAGGGACTATGAGGTTTACATGGATGCAGTGTCCATCTTCTGTGATAGCTCCAACGCAATAGCAATCAGTCAAAATTCAATACTTCATACTCACTGCAAGCATGTGGATGTTCATTTCATTTGCGATCACGTCGAAAAGAAGAACATCCAGATCGAGAAAATTTATACCAATGTGTAGCGTGTTGATATTCTCACAAAGGCACTCGCAGAAGATCATTTCAAGATGTTTGTGTGGGAAGCTGTGTTTGGTAAGTTTACACGAGAGAAATGCTTAAGTATAAAATATAGATCCTTTTTCTTTACTAACCATCTGTTACAATACTTGCTCATATAACCAACTATATTTATGTATTTCACTTGATAGAAATGAATGACAAAAATTATACTTGGTTATGTTTTCATAACGGAAAAAATAGTTGTTATCTATGAAGAAATCACAGACAACGAGCTGTTCATTTCCTTATATGCAATATAACGACCTGGAATAGTCAGTGTAACACATATTGTTCAACAGATCGATCCAATAATTACTTCGATTTCTCAAACACATTTAATTGCTAATAGGTTGTTTTGTAGGATATGTCAATAAAGAACAACCCGATCAATAGATAGATTTGCGATTCAATGTCACGTGCAACTAGCTGTTATAACACACTAATATATTTCAAGCCATATGTTCTTAACAGGTGGTTACGCAAAGGCTGGTACAACCAAGCTCAGAAAATGGTGAAAATGATATGTTAGGCATGAATTAAGGGGAATCACGCTAGAGATATAAATGTTATTTATTTCTCTAAAATTCTCTTTATTTATGTCTAGTGATTATTCATTATTATCATTTATTGAAATATATGATTAATTAAATAATGTTTATCTCTTTTGATCAGAAAAAGTGTTGGTCCCGAAAGAGTAAGGTTTGGTGTATGGGGGGGTGGAATACATCAAATACCAACTTTTCAGTTTACTTGACTAATTAAGTAGAGAGATTAAGCTTTCTCGCTGAGAGATTGCTTGAGTTGACAGATCAGGTTCACTCAACTAAGTCCACTCGATCTGTCCAAAGAAACTCTCTCTTGTGAGTTATGTAGAATAGAAAGCAAGAGTGATCTTGTTATCTAAAGCTGAGTAGTGTGCGGAAGATGGTGGATTTAGTTGGTTTCTCTTATATGAAAACCTTTGTAAACACTTAGTCAAATATATTAAGAGTTGATTAAATCTACGCAATGTTGCGTCCAAGTGAAGGGTTAGTGAATAAACAACTGAAAGATAAAATGCGTAAAATAAAGAACACAATTGTTTTTCATGGTTTGGGAAAATCCCTATGTCCACGGTCTAATCAAACTAGATCGGATATCCACTACTAGGATAATCTCTCTTCTTTAAACTCGTTGAGAACGAGCCACAAATTCCAGTCAAAACTAGACAGAAACTTGCGCACGAATTAGGGTCGTGTCCCTTACAACTTGCAGATAAATCTGCTACAATACCTTCACATTAATTCACATAGAAAACTAATAAGCTAGTGAAGATATAAACTCTCCTTCTCCATAAGACTGACTTAAATCGAGGGTGGGTGTTGGCTAAGTTCACGAACAGCTTTGAACAATTCTGGAATGAGATATCTTTATCGTTGAATCCTTCGATATTGCGTAGATTTCTTAACAGTGTTTTAGCACTTAGAACTTTGTTGAATCTATCGTGTATAGCAGCTTTGTTAGTATATTGTGTTCGCACGTATGTCTCCAAATTTTATTCGCAGCTTTTATAAGCTCATAATTTAAGAATTCTGACCGTTGGTTTGATTGGCGAGCATTAAAGGTGAGTTGAGGGTTGAATGGGATTGCTCTCTTCCATGCTTATTGCTTGAAAAAATTTTCAATAATGAAACTGATTTTGGTGGCATGCCTCAAATTCCTGTTTACCACCAATTCAACAACTTGATTTGTGTTATCCTTAGTCTCCACTATCATTCTGGCCTCCATTGCCAATAAATCAAACAAAATTCTGCTCCACTTGACCTTCAGATTCAGTACCACGGCTGTCAGAATCCTCATCTTTGTTGGGGTAAGTTGGTCGTAGGACCCACAGTGCATCATGAAGATCCTTTGCACGAAATCAAATAGCAATTTGAATCCAGGTGCAAGAAGTGATGTATGGAACATCCTTCCTGTATAGGTCATATGAATGACCATCATCTCCTCCACTGCATCTTGTAGCTGTGCCTTGGTTATCTCATACAAATCCATACCCTCATCTTTCAAACAGTAGGCATGTTGAATCATCTGCATAACATCATAAGTTTTCTTGCTGGTCCTATCTCCAATAGGCATCAGAACGCTTGCCTCATTTCCTAACTTCTTATCTTCCCAAGTCAGATCGAATGTAGCGACCTGTTTGGGTAAGAACACGATTTAAAAGTAAAATATGTCAACTTTATCCATTTCTCAGCAAGAACACGATGAACATCAAATGACAGTTTTCCAAAATTTCTGTATATCTTCAATCATGATTCTTATTTCTACTCATGTAATCAAACAGATAAACTAATAATAACATATACATGATTCACAATAATCTAACCATGAACAACAAGAATTATAGCATGAGTGACAGTATATGAAGAAAATCATAAATAAATTCCAGAAAATCATGTAATCATGGGACATGCATAATAACTACATCAATGGTGGAAATACATATAGATACAAAATATAAGCAAATATAAACAATAAACCATTTGCATCTCTTGATGATTGCATAAATCACCTCAAGCTTCTTAAAGCCGTGAGTAGTAAACGTGACAAAGGGTTCGGGAGAAATATATTTTTTAACTTTAGCGATGCGCTCAGGAAATTTCAAACTTGATGGTGCCATTTTCTAAGAGATTTGATGGTTTGAAAAGAGTTTGGAGTGTTTTGGAAAAGTTTTGAAGGCTGTAAGTTTCTTAAGAGTTCGGTGAAAGTGAAACGAAGGTGAACAGTTACATAAGAAAACATATATATGTATAAGTAAAGATTGGACCATTCAGATTAAAAGATAAAAGATTAAGGGTTGAGATTAGATCCTCTCTTTTCATTTTCCCGCTTCATCTCTTCCGTATTCCCACCATTAAGACGCGTTTGATACACGCATTATATATCTAGGGTTAGATTTGAGCGCGTGTCATCTCTCCTTAGTCTTTGCAATTGAGTGAGTAAATCTCCTCATCTTTTGCTTTAATATGTTCTTGGACATCGTGTTGGCTTCACTTAGTATCTTCACGGTCTCATTTAGTTTGTCATTCTCTTTGATGACATCTTGGAATAGTTTCTTCAATTTTTTGTAATTTTTTAGCATTTCATTGATCTCTTCCCAAGAGACTTCAGTTTCATCTTCATCACAAGAATCGTATACAGGTTTGTTAGATGACATAGAAACATGTGAATTTACCTCATTCTGGTCGAGGCCATTGTCAATTCCCAGGTAACACTCATCACAATCTTCATCTTGATCTTGTGCGAAGAATGCTTCATCATTCTCAGATGAGCTATCTGAAAAATGACTCGAGGTTGAGTCTTCTTCAGCTAGCATAGCTTTGCATTGAGCCTTGAGTTTGTGATCTCTTTTCACTCTTAGTTCATCTCTTTGACTTTTGGATAAGTCGGGGCAATCAGTCTTGAAGTTTCCTTTTCTGCCACAACCATAGCAAGTATAATAAGTAGAATTAGAAGATTTATGGAAAATTTTTACCTCAGGTTTACTCTCAGATCGATATTGGTCTCTACTTTTTTGGTTTTCTTTGTAGAACCTCCGATATTTCTTCGATCTGGTCTCCAGTTTCTCTGATCTCTTTGCGATCATAGAAAACTCCTTGAGCAGTTTGTCTTTTTAATTTTCTTCCTATATAACAGGTGCAACTGGTTCCTCAGTTGGAATCTTGGCTTTGAAAGCTACCTCATTTTCATTCTTGGAACTACTTTCTTCCTTCTTGCTAGATGAGTAATCTGTTCCATGAATTCTCTTCCTATCGTACTCGTGACTAGCTAGATGATCAAATAAGGTTTCAGTAGTGAGAAATATTGAAGTTTGTTCTTAGAGGCTGCATTGCTGCGTAGATTTCCCAGCTAGGTGGTAGTTCTCTGATGACTTTGAGATTTTTCTCTGTTGGAGTATATTTATCCTTTTTGGGAGCAGATATCTCTAGTAAGATTTCAGTGAACCTGGTCTTCATTTGGTCAATGGATTCTCTAGGTCGCATCTTAAATTCGTCAAATTTGTTGTAAGCCATCGAATCGAATTTTTTTTTTCAAAGTGTCAGCTACACGTGTCTTTTCTTCATATATGGCCAGTGGACCTTCTTCTATTACTTTCCACATCAGACAGTGACGAGCTTTTAGACAGATCTTGATTCCAAAGCTCCATTCTCTATATCCTTGGATAGAGAACTCCTCGCAAGCCCTATTAATAGAAGATTCCATAGTGGAAGATAATATGCTCGTGAATGAAAATAGGTTTTCCTAGATCTATTCAAGTTTACCACGCAGGCATTAACCTTGTGACATAGATACAGTAGTTGTTAGTCCCGAAAGAGCAAGGTTTGGGGGGGGCGGGAATACACTAAATACCAACTTTTCAGTTTACTTGGTAAATTAACTAGAGAGATTAAACTTTCTCCAAAGGAGATTGCTTTAGTTGACAGACCATGTTCAATCTCGATCTGTCCAGATAAGTTCTCTCTTGTGAGTTACGCAAGTAAGAGAACAAGATTGATCTTACTTTCTTAAGTTGTGTAGTGTGCGAAATATGGTGGACTTAGTCTGTTGCTCTTATATGAAAAACCTTTGTAAACACATAGTCTAATATATTAAGAGTTGATTAAAGCAATGCATGTTTATATGCAAGTTAAGGGTTAGTGAATAAAATAAGTAAAGAACATGTTGGGAACCCCATGAAATTATATTTGTTTTGATGATGTTCCTCGAAACTACACTTTGATGTTTTGGAAACCAAGTAGTCATTGTCATCTATTAAGGAATATCTTATGTGTAATAGAAGCAGATCGTTTTTAGTACATAAATAACGATCTGTATTATTCTAGTAAAAGGTATCCTGGACACAATGATTACTAAGATAACAAGTTTCTTCATTTGTAAGCTAGCTAGCTCCTAATGCAGTAAGCAGATCGTTTTTCTATATAATAATTACGATCTGCTTCCTACATAGTCAGCTCACTGATATCTATACATTTTGGTTTCGATTTTTTTTTTCATTCATCTTTCAACAGATCACAAATGTAAAAGAGGTTTGAAGTTTCAAACTTTCTTCTAACGATCTGGTCCTATAGACTAGGATTAGCTTAGGAAGCTGAATATAGTTTTAAAATACCACAAGTACTTAAGCAGCTAGTTATCCAAAATCAGCCCGCTGCTTGGTACTGCCAACATATCGTTTTTGTTCCCAAAAATGATCTTATCATCTCTACCATACATATAACAGATCGTTTTATACCAAAAACGATCTGGTTGTTACATTCAATGAATAACCAAAGAGATGAAGTTCATCACGATGGACAGCGAGCTGTTATGACATCAAGTTCAAGCTGCTCCTTACAGTAACTACGGTGGACTGCCGACATACCTAAATTTGTCATAAGTCAACCACTCGGTGCATTGTCACATCAATGACATACTTTAAGGAATGAAGTTCAAGAAAATCAAATCTACTGTACGGTGGATCATTCCCAGTATGGCAATGCACTGGGAAATCGCGTGAAATGTGGTAACAACTCTCATTTGACAGTGCGTGCTTCAACAAAACTGCCATGCATTTAATGCAGTCATTAATGCGATGAAGAAGGACATCTTCTTCTCCAACGGATAGTTTTCTTCAAAGAGGCTATAAATACCAACTTCACCTCCAGGAACGAGTACCGGAATTCACAATTACAAAGCTCAAACTCTGCTCAAATATCTTCAAATATTCAAAGCTCTAAAAGCGCTCCTTCAAGCTCTAGAATTCTTTGAGTGCTTTATTATTATTTTGAAGATAGTTTCTGGAAATCTGTTGTTTACAAAACCCAAGTTAGGATCTAGTTTTGATCCAAAAGTTGTAGGATTTAAATTGTAGTTCTTCAATCTAAGAAGTGTAATCTCAAGTTATTATCTAGTTTTGATAAAACTTGAGACTCGTACTCAACGAGTAAAAAGAAAGGAGACATAGTAGATTTCGATCTAGTTTTGATCGAGCCGTGGACGTAAGGAAAGTTTATCCCGAACCACGTTAAATACCTTGTGTTCTTACTTTCTGTTTTACATTGTTATCATCTTCTTCATACTCTTACATTCAAATCTTGGTTGATAATTTCTCCAAAGAAAGAAAACGTTTTTCACTTTAAAAAGTGCATTAACCACCATATTCCGCACACAATTTTAATCAAGTTTAAATCTGTGTTCATCATTCTTGATTATTGTTATTCACGCGTAAGGTATTATTAAGTGTGCTAAAGCCTTATATTTAAGTTGTGAACAAGAAAACCTAAAAAGTTTTGAATTGGTGTATTCCCCTCCCCCCCATACACCAATCTAGCTCTTTCGGGACCAACAAGTGGTATCAGAGCAGTGGTCCATTTTGACCATTGTTTCTAATTCACAAGAGATTATTTCTGTGTGGTCATCTTGGATAGATCTTGAAAACGTTTTCACAGCATATTGCACTTGCATTTATCTAATCATTTACTTTAAGTCATGGAAGGTCAAATGGCTAGGGCATGTGAAGATTTCTCTATCGCTAGATATGAAGATTGGAGCTTCAGACTGGAAATGTGTCTTAGAGCTCATCACATCAAGATGTGGTCCGTGATCACTAATGGACCAATCAAAATCATGAAC
This sequence comes from Leonotis leonurus, assembly GCA_026898415.1. Taxonomy (NCBI): domain Eukaryota; kingdom Viridiplantae; phylum Streptophyta; class Magnoliopsida; order Lamiales; family Lamiaceae; genus Leonotis; species Leonotis leonurus. Next base: position 26,061 of record JAPKLX010000740.1, on the reverse strand, counting down.
AAACACTCAGCTGAGATCAAAGATGGAACTGGACCCACTCCTACTATTGAACTAGTCGAAAAGGAGAAAGATATGGATGACTATACCTCGGAGGAGAAGAAAGAAGCAAGTCTAGATGATTATGCGAAAGGGTTAATTTCCAGCACAGTTAAGGGAATCTACCTGGCCAAAATCCGACGTCTCAAAATAGCTAAAGAGATGTGGGATGTGCTACGAGAGATAAGCATGGGATCCGACGTGATTCAAGAAAACAAGCTGTCCATAGCCTGTAATAAATATGAAGAATTCAAGATGAAATTTGGAGAAACTATTGCTCAGATGAAAAACAGATTCACCGAAATCTTGATCGAGATCGATGCAATTGACAAAGACAAGTATACCCAACGCGAAAAGAATCTCAAAATCATTCGCGCTCTTCCTGCCAGTTGGGAAATTTATTCTGCAATGCATCCCATGATGCCAGAGTTCAACTCTCTTACTATTGATGCTTTATTTGATTTACTAACGGCAAATGAGTACGAAATTAATTGTATTCATGGCCAATCTTCTTCTAGCAAACACTCACTTGCAGGAACAAAGGAAAAAGAAACTGAATTCAAAGCAAAGCAAAAAGAGAAGGAGATGGAAAAGAAGTCCCCACCAACCGTAATAGTACAAGACGCACCTAGTTCGAGTGATGAAAACTATCCCACAAAGAACTACTTCGAGGAATACTCACTCATGGCCCAAAGATTCCAGAAAATGGAACTTAGGGCAAATAGATATAAACGCCTCTATAAAGATAACAACAGAAATTTCAAAGGAAGAGATCGATCTGGAGATCGACCTGAGAAAAGGAATGAGGTAAAATCCACCTCATATGTTAAAGCTGACCTATCTGAATTTTCCTGCTTTAAATGTGGTAGGAAAGGTCATTTCAAAACAGACTGCCCCGATATCTCCAAGGCAGAAAGAGAAGAGCTTAGAAGCAAGCGAGACAAGAAGCTTAGAGAACAATGTAAAGCCATGCTTGCTGAAGAACAAGCTGCTCCAAGCACATTAATCGACAGCTCGTCCGACAACGATGAAGCCTTTATAGCAAATGAGCTGGATATCGAATGGGATGAATGCCTCATGGGTCATGACAATGGACTCGACAACAATGAGGTAGAAATTAATCAAACTTCTTTTACTTCTAACTCACCTACATGTAACTCGGGTGATGAAGGAGAGACAGAAGAAGAGGACGATCTGTCCATGGAAGACTTTTCAAAATTAATGGAAGATTATGCACGATTAAACATGCAATCAAGGAAAATGGAAAGATGGCAAACACCATACAAGAAATGAAGAAAGTAAGTGCTTCATTCAACGAAAGAGAGAAAGCAATGCTTCTACAAATCAAGAACAAAAGTGAAGAAGTCTACACTCTCACTGCTAAGATCTCAGATTTGATTGGGAGAGAATCATCAGCCAATAATAAAGTGGATAATTTAAATACGATGCTCAACTATTACATCCACAAAAAGTCAGACAGAGTTCACCTCATCAATGACATGCAAAAGAGATCATCAGATCGTGGAGGAATAGGATTTGATGGAGTTGACAAAGGACCACCAAAAGGGAATTTTGTCAAAGAAAAGGGAAAAGACAAGATAGTGAATCTCAACAACAACGCGAGACAACCACAAGCTATCCTAATCAAGGATCAAGGTCAAAAACAACAGAAATTCACTATTCAAGGGATTGGATTTCAACCAAGGAAACAGCCTGCTCAAAGGACAAATCAAACAACTCAACAGTATAATGACCAGCGAGCTCCTCAACAATTCCATCGGAGACAACCATCTGCTCCTTACAAACCATCTGCTCTTAGGAAACAAACTGTGCCTAATCAACCACCTACCAAGAAGAAAGTTGTATATATCGACTTTAGTGGCAAACAAATCAGATCTTCGCAGAATGTCACTATTATTAGGCAAATTTGGGTTCCAAAAGGAACTGTGTCCACTAACAAAGCACCCTCATTCAGTAGGGTAGCTAAATAAACTTTCATTGCAGGATAGGAGATCGATGAGAAGAAAGCACACAGCTCGGGGCGCGGTATGGATACTTGATAGCGGATGCTCCAAACATATGACGTGCAACAAGGAGATGTTATCCAACTACAAGGAAAGCAATGGACCAATTGTAACCTTTGGAGGAGACTCAAAAGGATATACAAGAGGTTATGGCGATCTCCATGTTGGTAACACCATTATTCAGAATGTATCTTATGTTGAGGGTCTAAATCACAATCTATTCTCAATTAGTCAATTTTGTGCTAATAACAAAAGAGTAGAATTTACTGCTAACAAATGTCTTGTCAAGAACATAGAAGGAGAAGAAATTCTTCTTACTGGAATTTTGCAGGACAAATTGTACATTGTACAATGGAATGATCAAACTGATACCTGCCTAGTAACAAAATCCAGTGCAGAAACCAGCTGGTTATGGCACAAACGCTTGAGCCACCTTAACTTCAAATCTATCAACAAGCTGGTGAAAAACAACCTGGTTGAAGGTCTACCTACTCAAATCTATGACAAAGATCATGTCTGTGAAGCTTGCCAAGCTGGAAAACAAACAAGAGCATCATTTCCTACAAAGGCAGCCCACTCCACTTCTAGGATTTTGGAACTTCTACACCTAGAACTTTTTGGACCTGTATCTCCATTAAGTGTAAACGGTAGAAAGTATACTCTTGTTGTTATTGATGATTTCTCTAGATTTACTTGGGTTGTTTTCATGTTCAAGAAAAAGGAAACTCTAGAGAAACTACCTGATCTTCTCAACAAACTTTCAAATCAAAAGGAGTCATCCATCATCACCATTCGATCTGATCGTGGAACCGAATTCATCAATCACATGATCGAAAGATACTGCTTAAAAATGGGAATTCAACATCAAAATTCGGCAGCTCGAACACCACAACAAAATGGGATTGTGGAGAGACGTAACAGATCGCTCAAAGAAGCTACCCGAACTATGTTAAATGAAATCAATCTCCCAAAGAAGTTCTGGGCAGAAGCAGTCAATACCGCCTGCTACACACAAAATCGATCTGTCATCACGCAACGTCACGGGAAAACTCCTTATGAGTTGTGGAATAACCGAAAGCCTCGTATTTCCTATTTTAAATCATTTGGCTGTAAATGTTACATTCACAACAATGGGAAAACTCAGTTAAAAACATTTGATAGCAAAAGTGATCAAGGAATATTCTTAGGATATTCTGAAATCAGTAAAGCTTATCGTATTTTTAATAAGAGAACTCTTGTTGTGGAAGTAACCCCACATGTTGTCTTTGATGAATCTAATTTTGAAGTTTCAGGAACAGATTGCTCCACTTCAAAAGATGATCCCTCACATTCAACCTTGAGAAATTCCACAGATACACTCATTGATGACATTCTATTATGGAGTCCACGAAAAGATGAAGATGAAGAAACAACCAATCAACCCACCATTGAAAATCCACAGCAAGAAAGAATGGATGAAAAACCATCTCATCTAGGGGGAACAAATGAAGGGGGAACTTCACTTGAATGTTCTCAACCATCTGCTGATGAACAGAACACTCAATCTACTACTCTCTCAACTCAACCATTTGTTCAAAATTTGGTAAATGAAGTATCAAATATAAATTTAAATACTGACGACCTCTTTGATGTGTCTACCTTAGATCATCCCGAATTTGAGAATCCACCCGATGAAATGAAAATCGAAGTATCTGAGGATGAAATGAAAAGGCGAAGGAAATGGATAAATAGCCATCCATCTGACCTCATTGTTGGGAACCCAACGGATAAAGTCAAAATGAGATGCATGCATGGAGAAAGCGCATTACTAAGCTGCTATTTAGCTCACACTGAACCAAAGGATATCGAAGAAGCATTACAAAGTACAGATTGGATCAATGCCATGCAAGAAGAGCTAAATGAATTCAAGAGAAATGAAGTATGGTATTTGGTAGATCGACCGAGACATCAAGGTGTTATTGGGGTCAAATGGATATTCAAAAATAAAAGAGATGAAACAGGCGAGGTGGTAAGAAACAAAGCAAGGCTAGTCGCCAAGGGATATTGTCAACAAGAAGGAATCAATTTTGAAGAAACCTTCGCACCCGTGGCACGACTAGAAGCTATCAGATTGTTTCTTGCTTATGCAGCCTTTCAACGCTTCAAAGTATTCCAGATGGACGTAAAAAGTGCATTTCTAAATGGCATTCTGGAAGAAGAAGTCTACTTGGAACAACCACCTGGGTTTGAAGTTGAAGATGAGAGCAAGGTGTACAGATTAGCTAAAGCAGTGTATGGTCTAAAACAAGCTCCTCGAGCTTGGTATGAGACACTGTCTACATTCTTACTTCAATCGGGATTCAAACGAGGATCAGTTGACAAGACATTATTCACTATCAAAGTTAAAGACTATATCCTTTTAGTTCAAATTTATGTTGATGATATCATTTTTGGATCCAAATCTGAATTCCTTTGTAACAAATTTAGCAAGCTAATGCAGGACAAGTACAAGATGTCAATGATGGGGGAAATGAATTTCTTCCTGGGCTTACAAGTCAAATAATCTGCTGATGGGATCCTAATCAATCAATCCAAATATATAAACGATCTCATCACAAAGTTTGGAGTTAAATATTGCAAACCAGGAAAAATCCCTATGCAAACCAATGGATAGATTGGTCCTGATGTACTTGGAAAAACAACGGATATAAAACAGTATCGTGGTATTATCGGTTCACTTTTATATTTAACTGCAAGTCGACCTGATATTACTTTTGCTGATGGTGTTTGTGCTAGGTATCAAGCTAGTCCACGGGAATCCCACTTGGAAGCAGCCAAACGAATATTGCGTTATCTGAAAGGGACCATAGAAATAGGTTTATGGTATCCTTGTGATGATAATTTTGAATTAACTGGTTACTCTGATTCTGATTATGCAGGTTGCAAGCTTGATAGAAAATCCACATCTGGGACTTGTCAAATTCTTGGAAGCAAGCTCATCTCGTGGTTCTCTAAAAAGCAAACTTCGGTTGCAACCTCAACAACAAAAGCTGAGTACATGGCTGCTGGGAGTTGTACAACACAAATCTTGTGGATCAAACAACAACTAAAGGATTATGAAGTATACATGGATAGCGTGCCAATATTTTGCGATAGCTCCAGCGCAATTGCCATCACCCAAAATCCTGTACTACACACTCGCTGTAAACATGTGGATGTTCGTCATCATTTTATTCGTGATCATGTTGAAAAGAAGAACATCAAGATAGAAAAAATTCACACGGATGTGCAGCGAGCTGATGTTCTCACAAAAGCACTACCCGAAGACAGATTCAAAATGCTTTGTGGAAAACTGGGATTAATAAATCTTGAAATTGGTACAAGTATTGATAACAGCTAGCTGGTGGTAAAAAGCTATCTGTTGTCACACCCTTATTCTAGCTACTTCTTTACCAAGTCTTAGTGTACCGATAAAACTTGTGTTTAATTTCAAAACAATAACATGTTTTACTTTGAAATTTTCAGCCTGCTGTTTAGTTAAGAACACGGAACAGATCGTTCAAAGAAAAATGATCTGCTGCCCATTCTCAAAAGCTGCAAGCTACATGAAATATTGCAGATCGTTCAAAGTAAAAAAAAAAAAAACGATCTGCTAACAAAAGCAGTAAGCTACACAAAGTGCATCATAGCAGCTAGCTGTTACCAACAACTAGAGCAGATCGTTCAACCATAAAACGATCTGCTGGAGCATTAATCAAGGGGGAATCAAGCTCCATTAATCAAGGGGTAATCAAGCTCATTTATTTCTCCAACTATTTGAGTATTTATATCTAATGATTACTAATAAAACCTATTAAATGTTAGGAAATGTCGAAAGTCCTAATGTCAGAAAAAGTAGAGGATAAAGTGATGCTCATTTAATGTTGCAGTCCTCGGTTACCGTTTCGAGGCAATGATGTGACTAAAAATTGATGGCGTATGATCTTCACTTGAGTTTAGGCGGCAAATCATTAAACAAGGGAGTAATCTCAACCGTTACTTGTTATTACTTTTATATGTTTTAATCTGCGCCGTTCATTATTTCCTTATAAATAGACAAGTGTTTGACTATTCTTCACACACTCAAAAATTCCCTCTCACAAACAAACCGCCATTGTTGTGCTCGTGCTCTCAAACTAAGCTCTTCTGCAACTTTCTATTTCTTCAAAATCCCAAATCATTTTCAAAATGCCTGCTTCCGAAGCTAGCTCTTCATCTTCTCCGGCACCTCCGTTCTCCGTATCGGAGATGCTGCACTCTATTGAGGCTAAATTATCACCGGAGCCTCGTGTTGTACTCACACATCATGGTTTTCGAAACCTAGATGTCCTTTTTAGTAAAATAGAGGCTTGCACAAGTTACATCACTTAAAAAGCATGACTTTGATTTCAATGGCTCATAAGCTTGTTTATTCTACAGCTTCTTCACATATTCTGCACTCATACATGTGTACATTATATCTGTATATTTGCTTATGCCATTTTGCCAATGCTATGGTAATGCAACGATTCATCTTCATGTAATCTGTTGATTATCAAAATCCATCTTCACAACGCTTAACAATAATGCCTCTCTGTAGGGTTGCACAAAATTATTACCATGGAACCGGATTACTTCCTGCCACGACAGATTGCACTTCTCTACTGCTCGTGGATGGTGGATGATGGAGATGAATATACGGTGAAAATACCCATTGGAAGGACAAAGGAGGAAAATGTTCGCACGACAGTGTTGGTCCCGAAAGAGCAAGGTTTGGTGTATGGGGGGGGAATACACCAAATACAAACTTTTCAGTTTACTTGAAAAGTTCTGAGAGAATTCAAGCTATTCTGTATAAGAAATTGCTCAAAGATGACTAGACAGATCGATATGCAGATCAATAGTAGTTTAGTCCAAACAGATTACTCTCTTAGTGAAAACACTTAACTAATAATAAGAGTGATCTTATTACTTTCTGAGTGTTAAGTGAGTGTGGAATAATGGTGGAATAGCGATTGCTCTTGTTTAGAAAACCTTAAGTATTATCCAGATTGTTTAAGAGATTGATTGATATGTAGATAGAATGATAGTGCAAAGGAGTTAGAATAATAAACAACAGAAAATAGATATGCAAGAATATAAAGCACACAGTTGTTTAACGTGGTTCGGGAAATCCCTACGTCCACGATCTGGTCAAAACTAGACCAGATTATCCACTACTAGGATACTCTACTTCTTTATACTCGTGGAGAACGAGTCATAAGTATCAATCACAACTAGAAAGATACTTATGCACGAAATAAGGGTCGTGTCCCTTTACAACAGATTACCTCTACGTTACCACTAGAAAACTACTAGCTAGCAGGGTGATCTTCTTTCTCTCGATAAGACAGACTTGAATCGAGGTGGTTGGTGTGATGTAGAATCACAAGGTGTTGAAGCTCTAAGACTGGATGGCAGATTGCTTGAAAGTATGACAACAGTTTAGCTTGCACGTATGTTCTCACTTTCTCCATATTTCTAACTTCAACTATATAGGCATTGAATTTGAAATTCTAGCCGTTTGTTGATTGACGTGAGATAGATGGTATATTGCCAATCAATGGTTTCCATCATATCTGTTCTTTCCATATAGGAAAGGTTGACTCAGTCTTTGAGTTATGGAAAGCAGATCTTCTTTCCAATGGTTTCCATCATATATGTGTTAACCGAAGATCTTCTTTCCAATCCCAGTTGGATGGACTTGAACTTGACGTGGCAAGAGCATATGATGTGTAGGATGATGTCAGCTGGTGGATTGATGACTCAATCGTTCTGGTTCCTCGCTGTAGGCATCGATCTGGTCATCGATCTGGTCACTGTCTGTTACAGCAGATCGATTCCTTTTGGCGTGTAATCTTGACTTTCATCCTATTCTAAGTTGAGATTGACTTCTATAGGAATATTTCCTTTACACATTAGGTCATCTCCTAATCTGTTCCATAACATGATTCACTTTATCTCTAGTGATCTGTTTTTACACGTAGAACAGTTTAAGCTCTAAAAAGGCTAAGTGTGTTTCGAAAGACCATCATCAAAACTAAAAAAAAAAACCTTAGGGTTCCCAACAATTTCCCCCTTTTTGATGATGTCGAAACCACACTTTACAATAATTCCTATCTGTACATAAAGAACGATCTGGTCTGACAGCTAGATTGACGTTTGTTCGTTATTAAGTTTATAACGTTTAGGATAATTTTATATATGTTCTGGACAATAGAGTGTTTGTCATCAGAAACTCAAAAGGCTTCATATATGAATAAAGAGACAAATAGAGTTTACATATAGACAAGACAAGAATATAATAAGAAATGCAGATCATCAAGATATGAGAAATGAGTCTATCTGCTTTTTCTTTTCTCTTCATGTTGCCTCTTCATCTTTGCTCTGGTCTCGTCCAAGATAAGCTGGACACTCTCGTATATCCCCTCTCTGATCCTTATGTAGTCCGGGTCCTCTGCATCCACCTTGTACCCTCTGTTCTCAGCAAGTTGGTTAATGAAGGTGAGCAGGAATGTCTTGTCTGGTAGATCAGTCCCTGGAATGGTGGGGCATGATCTGTATTCTTTTTCGGGCGCAGTGATCTGGATGTTAGCTTGTGCTGCAGCTTTTCTAATCTCTTCCACCAGATCACTAGCATCATTCATGTCTAGATATCGATTGAATGCTTCGTTAGGTGATCCATCAGTGTATGCAGGTTCCTTCAGGAAGTATCTGCAGAGAACGAATGCATTCTCGAGCCCTTCCCATCCATCTCTTAGGTGAACTGGGACCCAGTTGGTCATTCCAGATGGTCTGATGTGAGTCGATGGCCAGCTAGATCCATTTTTCTTCTTTTTCTTTTGAGTCTGGCTCGATCTGCTAGATGATTTAGATTTTTGAGTGTGAGCAGATGGAGCAGATGGAGGGCTGGTTGTTTGTGCAGTGCTCTGCTGCTCCGGTTGAGCTATCTCATTTCCTTTCCCTTTTTCAGCAGCAGCAGATGGCTTTATTTTCTTCCCAGTCCCTTTCCCCTTTTCGACATCAGCAACATCCATGTTGATAAGTGTCCGGAGGGAAGAGATCTCTTCCTTCAATGCATTGATCTCTCTGTCGGTCTCCACCTTCTGTGTAAGCAGGGATGTGATGTTGAGGTTGGAATCATCAAGCTGCTTTTGAAATGATTTCGTAATGTTGGACAGTTCAGCTGTGTGATGCTCTACATCTTCCTGGACAATCCCAAAGTCGTTGAAATATGTGTCGATCATTGTTTTTGTGGGATAGCGCAGTTCGCTTAACTTCCGTTCGACAAAATTCTTCCCATTGATCTCAAACTGTCTGACCATGGCCTTGGTGTGTGAGATGGCTTCCTTGAGAATGTCAGCTGTTATGCCATCGGTCTGTTCTTGCACTAGGGCATGCACCATGTCCTTCTCTTTCTCAGCGAAGGCAGTGATAATCTTGTAGATTTCTTTGACTTTGAGCTCAGTGGTAAACAGACTTTGATCGATCTGTGCCTTTCTTTCTTCAGCAACAGCTCGATCATCGTCCATTTTCTTGCTAACTTCTTCAATCTTCAACCTGCATATTCTCCTCAAGTCAGAGTCAACTTGATCGACATGTGTCTTCAAGTGATCGTTACACTCTGTGAGTATGCGGATGGCTTCATCTTGAACGGTGGAGAGAGTGTCGTACATGTACTTGTCAACTTTCTGGGAGATGAGATCTCTAACTTGTGCATTAGACAGGGATTGATGCTGGGTCATCAATATGTCTTCCAGAGTTGACATTTCAACATATTCATCCATTGTGACAGCGACAGCTGGGGTGTATATGTTATCTGTGTGTACACCACCCACCCTCTGTCCTGCTGGTTCATGTTCTGGTTCATGAACTGGTTCCTCCTCAGCTAGTGCAGTAGGGGGCTGTTCAACCTCAGCCATGGGCTGATCTTGTTTTGTTATTGCTACACCCTGTTGGTGAGCATCAGCCTGAGTTGCTTCAGCCTCTTCCTCTCCATCCTTTTCTTCAATGATGTTATAAAAATCCAGCATATCAGTTGTCGCATAAACAGATCGCAGGTCGATCTGGAGTTCTTCAGCCTCAAATTTTGCCATTCCAAGTATGTCTGGCTGGTAGGTCTCCCTTAACTCAGAGATTGATGCAGCAGTAAAGATCTTGAGTAAGGTGGCTTCTTCGATTTTTAATGCATGGATGGATCTGGTGCGGAGCAGGGCATCCAGAACATAGAATTCTTTATCTTTAGCTATGTCATAAGTTTCTGGGGTAAGCTGGATCCCAGGGAATGTTCTGAGCACAGAGTGATCGGCCTCTGTTTCTAGCATTTTCACCACTGTCTCTGCCTTCTGTAACTCCTCCTCCTCATCAGTAGATGCCTCTTCTCCCTCAGTTTCCTCATCGATCTGCTCTAAGTGTTCAACAGATTATGGGATAGTAGAATGTGTGGGAGAGAAATCCTTGGAGTGATCTGGGTGCACAGATGAGATGGGGGCCACATCCTCCGGTGGTCCACCCGACAGAACTTCCTCTTCCTCAACCTCCTGTTGAGGAATGACAGTTGCTGCAGCAGCAGGTGCTTCAGCCTGGGCTTCATCAGATAGTTTCTGAAGTTGTCTGCGCTTAGATTTAGGTGGTTGGGCTGCTGTAGATGTATCTGTGTCAATCGAGCTTGATCTTCTGGTTGTTCTCTTGGTGGGTGTCTTCTCGATTGACTTTTCCTTTGTGATCTTGGTTTTTGTGGAGCGATCTACTTGAACAGGTGGGGGAATCCAGATGGGATTCGAGTTTCCCATCTCCATCAGGGCACTAAGAACCACTGAGTCTTTCACCCGGGCAATCAGATTTGCTGAAATGCCCATCGACATTTCTATCTGATGCTGGTCCTTGGGAAAATGTTGTCTGGTGTTAAACTCAACAGCAGTGTCCCACTGGTGGTGAGGGAAGAATGATTCCAGCATGAAGCTTATTTTCGTTGAGTGTCTCAAGCTGCTGCGCTTCACTTCAATGCCAGGGGATCCTCCTTTCACGAATAGGATCATCTTAGCTTGCTTGGACAAGAGATCAAATAAAATCCTACTCCAGTTCACTGGCAGGTTGAGTACCACTGCTGCTAGGATCCTAAATTTCTCAGGGGTGACCTGGTCGTAGGATCCATTGTGGTTGAGAAAGATTCGCTGTACGAATTCAAACAGAATTCTGAATTCTGGAGGGAGAAGTGCACGGACAAACATCCTGTTTGTGTATTGGATGGGTATAATCATCACTATCTCCAAAGCTTCTTGCAGCTGTTCTGCAGTGATTTCCCCAAGGTCAAGACCTTCATCTTTTACTTTGTAAACGTCGTTGATGATGTTGATGACGTTGTACGAGGTGTTGCTGATAGTGTTCCCTTTACTCACCCTGATGGTTGCCTCGTCTCCATCCCTCTCTCCCTGCCATGAGAGGTAGAAAGCAACAACGTCCTTGGGTAGGAAATGAACTAGGTGTGAAGTGATAATATTGTGAAAGCCTACAGAAAACACAGAAGAACATATGTGAGCACTATCCTTCCATCAGTGAAGTATAAGTGCCCAAAACAGTTTATATAGTCTAGCAGTTTATATCACAGTAACCATAACCATTCGTATATGCAGATGGGAAAAGAGAACAGTTCAAAACGCATGATTGAAAAGTAACATAGGACAAATCACAACAAAACCATAAAATAGTGAACCTTTGCATTGGCGAACAAGATCAAATGCCTTTTCGATTTTGTGAAACCCAAAGGTATCAAGAGTGGCGTAAAGGTCTTGGTGCAGATATGGTTTCAGAAAGTTCGCTTGGTCAAGAAAAATAGAGGATTTGGGTGCCATTGTTACTAAAACAGAGTGCATTACGAAAGTAGAGAGAGTTTGAAAGAGAGGAAATTTTGCTAAGTGTTTCGAGAAATATAAGTGTAAGTGATAGATGAAACAACTTATCAAACATATAAACGAAAGAGAAGATAAGTAAAGGACTAAAATATTCAGAAATCCTTCCCTTTTTCAGCTTTTCCCGCCTTTCCATGTTCTAGGTTTATAGTCTATAACCGCCTCTCTTTATCGTGTGATGTACGCGCTTGATCAAACGGTTGTGACGTGGTGCGTTGTTTTTGTTGCAGTCATTTTCTCCCTTTTTCTTGATTTGGAAGATATTTCCTCGATCACGTTTCCCAATTACTGTACTTAATCATCAAAAATAAAAGATTTGATATCTAGAGTCAGAAATTAGATATTTTGTATAGTTAGTCGCCATATATAGTTGACCTTTCCCCCTTAACTAAGTAATGGGATAATTAATAAGAAATATATTAAATTAATATCCACGTGGTATTTAGTAATCTGGTCAAGGTCAATCTCTTGCATAGTGAGGACTATCGATCTGGTTGTGCCACCGTTCAATCTGGTGTTTTGACTCCTTTACTAATTCCCAGTTGGAATTTGATTAATCGTCATTGACATATACTCAGTGATCTGGTGTCAATTCCCTGTTGGAATTTCACGTGATCTGGATTTTATTAATCTGGACCATGATGATCTGGTTTTGATTCCCTGTTGGAATATTGAATTTGATCTGGTTTAGATCAATCTGGTTCTTTCTTCAAGATTTAAAAGTCCTAGTTTTCCACAAAGCATCTTAAATCTTTCTTCTGGTAATGCCTTAGTGAGAATGTCTGCTCTCTGAACTTCAGTGTGTATTTTCTCAATCTGTACATGTTTCCTTTCAACATGGTCTCTTATGAAGTGATGTCTCACATCCACATGTTTGCATCTGGTGTGCAACGCTGGGTTCTGTGTGATTGCTATAGCACTTGAACTATCACAGAAAATTGGTATTTCCTTGACATCAATCTCATAATCTTTAAGCTGTTGTCTTAACCATAGTATTTGTGCACAACAACTTCTAGCTGCCATATATTCTGCCTCTGTAGTTGAGGTGGCAACTAATGTCTGTTTCTTTGAGAACCAAGAAATCAGTTTATTTCCTAGAAACTGACATGTACCAGATGTTGACTTTCTGTCCAGTTTACATCCAGCATAATCTGAGTCAGTATATCCAGTTAACTCAAAATTGTCTTCACATGGATACCATAATCCTATATGGGCTGTTCCCTTAAAATATCTTAGTATCTTCTTAGCTGCTTCCATGTGAGACTCTTTGGGATTTGCTTGATATCTTGCACATACACCTACTGCAAATGTGATGTCAGGTCGACTGGCAGTTAGGTATAGTAATGATCCTATAATCCCTCTGTATTGAGTAATGTTTGCTGGTTTTCCTTCTGGATCTGGATCAATTTTCCCATTTGTTTGCATTGGGATTTTTACTGGGTTACTGTCTTTTAACCCAAACTTGGTCAGCAGATCGTTGATGTATTTTGTCTGATTAATAAAGATACAATCTGGTAGCTGCTTGACTTGCAAACCTAAAAAGAAGCTCATTTCTCCCATCATGGACATTTGGTACTTATTTTTCATAAGTTCAGCAAATTTATCACACAGATAGGTAGATTGAGATCCAAAAATGATATCATCTACATAGATTTGGACTAAGAGAATGTTTTCTTTGACTTTGATGATAAACAAAGTCTTGTCAACAGATCCTCTTCTGAATCCAGATTCTAGTAGGAAGGTTGATAAGGTCTCATACCAAGCTCTAGGGGCTTGTTTTAGACCATAGACTGCCTTAGCCAGTCTGTATACTTTCTGATCTGGATCTGCCTCTTCAAATCCAGGTGGTTGTTCCACATATACTTCTTCTTCAAGGATGCCATTAAGGAAGGCACTTTTGACATCCATCTGGTATACCTTGAACCGTTTGTGAGCAGCATATGCGAGAAATAGCCTTATAGCTTCTAATCTGGCTACTGGTGCGAATGTTTCATCAAAATCAATGCCTTCTTCTTGATTATAGCCTTTAGCTACTAATCTGGCCTTGTTTCGGACTACTTCACCATTCTCATCTCGCTTATTTTTGAACACCCATTTTACACCAATCACACCTTGGTGTTTGGGTCTGTCCACGAGATACCAGACTTCATTCCTTTTGAACTCATTGAGTTCTGCTTGCATTGCTGTTATCCAATCTGCATCTTGAAGTGCTTCATATGCATCAGATGGCTCCATGCGAGAGAGATAACAGCTTAACAATGCACTTTCTCCATGCATTCTTCTAGTCTTCACAAGATCTGATGGGTTCCCAACGATCTGTTCTGGTGGATGATCTTGTATCCATCTTCTTCTCCTGGTCATCTCTTCATCAGATATTTCAGGATCAGGTTGATCTGTTGGTTCCTCAAACTCAGGGTGTGTTGTTGATAAGGTTTGGAATGGATTCTCATCTGGACTTTCTTCTGAATTTGGATTTTCATGTTGATCATCGTTTGTGATGATTGTTTCATTGTTTTCTGTTGATGATCTGTTTTCATCCAGATTGTGTTGTGATATTCCCCCTTGCTGTATGATCTCTTCAGCAACAGGTGGAGTGACAATTTCTTCATCCTCACTTTTTGAATTCCAGACAAGAATGTCTTCAAGTAGTAGTTCATTCATCCTTCTGGTAGTCACCTGGTTTTCTGTCTGCTTTTCATCTGGTGACCTGTACTCAATAGTAGACTCATCAAAAACAACATGAGGCGTTACCTCCACAATATGAGAGTTCTTATTGTAAACTCGATAAGCTTTACTAACATCAGAATATCCTAAGAATATTCCAGGGTCAGTTTTGCTATCAAAAGTTTTCAATTGTGATTTCCCATTATTGTGTATGTAACACAGACAGCCAAAAGATCGAAGGTAGGAAATCTTAGGCTTTTTGCTGTTCCAAATCTCATATGGTGTTTTTCCGTGTCTTATTATGACGGATGATCTGTTTTGAGTATAGCAGGCTGTGTATATAGCTTCTACCCATAATTTCTTTTGTAGATTTGTTGCATTGAGCATTGTGCGAGCTGCTTCCTTGAGTGATCTGTTTCTCCTTTCAACAACTCCATTCTGTTGGGGAGTTCAAGCAGCAGATGTTTGATGAGTGATTCCCATCTTGTTGCAGTATGCTTCAATCTTCTGGTTGAGAAATTTTGTTCCTCGATCTGTTCTGATAGAGGTTATACTCATCTCTTTCTGTTTTGTGATCTTGTGAAGGAAGTTAGGGAGCTTGTCTAGAGTCTCTTTCTTCTTTAACAAAAAGATGACCCAAGTGAACCTTGAGTAATCATCTATGATTACCAATGTGTACTTTCTCCCATTAATACTTAGTGGTTTGACTGGTCCAAACAGATCAAGATGTAACAGCTCCAGTATCCTTGATGTTGAGTGAGCTATTTTGCTTGTAAAGACGATCTGGTTTGCTTTCCATCTTGACATGCATCACATATGTGATCTTTATCATACACTTGATCTGGTAGTCCCTCCACTAACTTTTCCTTGGCAATCCTGTTGATTGATTTAAAGTTTAGATGGCTTAGTCTCTTATGCCATAACCAGCTGGTTTCTAATACAGTCTTAGTGACTAAGCAGGTCTCGATCTGATTTGTCCACTGGACAATATATAATCTATCCTGCAGTTTACCGGTAAGGAGTATTTCATCTCCTTCCTTGTTCTTCACCAGACAGTTGTTAGTATCAAAAACAATCTGATTACCATTAGCACAAAACTGACTTACAGAAAACAAATTGTGACTAAGACCCTCAACATATGACACATTTGTGATAGTAGTCTTGCCAACTTTGATGTTTCCATACCCTCTGGTATATCCTTTTGAATTACATCCAAAGGTGACCTGGGGTCCTGGTTTTTCTATGTAATCTGATAGGAGGTTCTTATCACACGTCATGTGTTTTGAATAACCACTATCGATTATCCAGATTGTTCCTCTTGCAACCTTACTCCTTCTTGCAGTTCTTTGATCCTGCAATTAATTAAACTTAGCTAACCTTTCAACGTTTGGGTGCTTGATTATTAGCAAACATTCCTTTTCGAATCCAGAATATTCTAGGGTTAGGGACAGAAATATAGCAGGTAATGATGTTCCCCTCATTATAAACTTTAGATATAGAGTGAATTTCAGATGGATGATATCTCTCTATTCCATCTTTCTTCAATCCTTTCTTAGTAGGTACTGTCCTGTTGACAATTTTTGTCCTGTTGACATTTGCTTTTTGAAGGTGATCTGTTTCTGTGTAGTGAGCTGGTTGTCCCTTTGTTTGATGATACTGCCTGTTCTTCGCATCTTTTATTATCATCTTTTGAGGATAACCTTTCTTGTTTTTTCAAGTCTTTCACTTGATCTGGTATCTGCTTCCTTTCTGGTACGAAGTTTATGGTCCCGAAAGAGCAAGGTTTGGTGTATGGGGGGGGGGAATACACCAAATACAAACTTTTCAGTTTACTTGACAAGTTATGAGTGAATTCAAGCTATTCTGTATAAGAAATTGCTCAAAGATGACTAGACAGATCGATATGCAGATCAATAGCAGTTTAGTCCAAACAGATTACTCTCTTAGTGAAAACACTTAGCTAATAATAAGAGTGATCTTATTACTTTCTGAGTGTTAAGTGAGTGCGGAATAATGGTGGAATAGCGATTGCTCTTGTTTAGAAAACCTTAAGTATTATCCAGATTGTTTAAGAGATTGATTGATATGTAGATAGAATGATAGTGCAAAGGAGTTAGAATAATAAACAACAGAAAATAGATATGCAAGAATATAAAGCACACAGTTGTTTAACGTGGTTCGGGAAATCCCTACGTCCACGATCTGGTCAAAACTAGACCAAATTATCCACTACTAGGATACTCTACTTCTTTATACTCGTAGTGAACGAGTCACAAGTATCAATCACAACTAGAAAGATACTTATGCACGAAATAAGGGTCGTGTCCCTTTACAACAGATTACCTCTACGTTACCACTAGAAAATTACTAGCTAGCAGGGTGATTTTCTTTCTCTCGATAGACAGACTTGAATCGAGGTGGTTGGTGTGATGTAGAATCACAAGGTGTTTCAGCTCTAAGTCTGGATGGCAGATTGCTTGAAAGTATGATAACAGTTTAGCTTGCACGTATGTTCTCACTTTCTCCATATTTCTAACTTCAACTATATAGGCATTGAATTTGAAATTCTAGCCGTTTGTTAATTGACGTGAGATAGATGGTATATTGCCAATCAATGGTTTCCATCATATCTGTTATTGCCATATAGGAAAGGTTGACTCAATCTTTGAGTTATGGAAAACAGATTGCTAACGGTCTCTTTCCTTCTATGTGTTAACCGAAGATATTCTTTCCAATCCCAGTTGGATGGACTTGATCTTGACGTGGCAAGAGCATATGATGTGTAGGATGATGTCAGCTGGTGGATTGATGACTCAATCGTTCTGGTTCCTCGCTGTAGGCATCGTTCTGGTCACTGTCTGTTATAGCAGATCGATTCCTTTTGGCGTGAAATCTTGACTTTCATCCTATTCTAAGTTGAGATTGACTTCTATAGGAATATTTCCTTTACACATTAAGTCATCTCCTAATCTGTTCCATAACAGGATTCACTTTATCTCTAGTGATCTGTTTTTACACGTAGAACAGTTTAAGCTCTAAAAAGGCTAAGTGTCTTTCGAAAGACCATCATCAAAACTAAAAAAAAAACCTTAGGGTTCCCTACAGACAGTTATTGAAATGATTCTGCAAACCTATCACCTGGCTGATGAAGGTGATCTGGTGATCGAAGAAGTCTCAGATGATCACATACAAAGAACTCTTGATATTATCCTCGCACAATCTTTTAAATTGACTGGTAAAGCATTTAATCGGGCACTCATGCTACCCAGCTACAGACTACTTCTTGACTTCGTACAAAAGGTGTTTCTTGGACATCAAGGCACCTATGACTCCGTTACCTCGGGAAAACTCAAAGTCATGGCTGCAGTTCTATTAAATCTCAAAATTAATTGGGCAAGATCGCTGCTGAAACTTTTTGTTGATGAAGAACAACAGATTGATATTCGTCAAGATAGTGATGGAAACTGCACAAGATTGAATGTCAAACGACCTCTTCGTCTCTCTACCAAACTCGGTACGATAATTGCTGGCTTTTTCCAGAGAGATAAATGGCATAAATCTGTGGATTTTAGCAAGGATTGGATTTTGCAGAGGACCAGACATCAGATGGAGATGTCATTGGGAATTGCTTCCCAAATTTTTCTCAAAGTTACAGATGACAAGATGAAACAAGCTCTTATCCGTGTTGGACAATCTAATCCAGAGTGGATTATTCCCACCAAGAAACCGGAGACAGTTGGTGAGGCAGCGGCAGCCCAAGCACAAGAAGAAAAGGCTGCAGATCGACCTGTCAAGAGGAAGGCGGCTAGTAATCCCAAACCAGCTGTTGCTCCCAAAGGAAACAAAAAGCCGAGGAAAACCAAAAGCAAACCTACAGCACGCAATCTAGGGGATGAATTGGAAGCAACTGTTGCCCAAGCAATGGAGCCATCTGCTCCAGAAATAAGTGAAGCTGAAGTGGAGATCGACACTCACGAGCAGCTGGCTGATGATATTGAAGAACGCTTAAAAGGAGCTCAATTACTCTTCCAGCAGCTGAAAGAAAAGGCCACTGAGTTGGTGCTCCAATCTCTTCCTGGCATTCGTCTTACTCCAACTACCTTCGACATGGCCCAAAGATTTCAAACATATTTGGAAATTCGTGACTGCAAATTTTATATCTTGGAGGCCATATTACTACTTTTCTCTATCAGCGAGCTGAAGACCGAAGAAAGCAAGTTGCTTTAATATATTTTGGATTTCTTGATGTGCCTGACGCCCGTCAGTACTTTCGCACATACGTCTTGACCAAGATGAAAGAGGAAGCTCTCTCTCTAAATGTCGATCTTGCTCCTCTCTATTCTACAGAACAAGATTTTTACAACCTGGCTGTGGACTTACAATCGACTGACTTCGATGATATATTCAACTTTGAAGAAAAACACACTGAGAAAGAAACACACGCTGACTATACCGCATCCCAATCCGCTGATAATCTTAATAAGGAAAAACCATCTGCTTCGATGGAGAATGCAACATCTATTTTGGAACCATCTGCATCTTCACCTACAGAAAAGGCCGCTGCCGAACCAGTCGAAGAAATCTTTACACAAGGCACTGCTCCAGCTGATTTCCAAATGCATACCTTGGAGGAGCTTCTCTCTGCCAATCTTGGTTCCTATATGTTAGCAGATCAACTCAACGCGCTCATTCATAAAAGAATCAATAATCGATATGTTGCTATGGCGAACTTCATTTTTTCTGCAGTAGAGAGTGCCCTCCGCACTGTCGAAAATAATGTCCAGATCGCTCACACTAAATTGTCCAGCGAGCTGCATAAAGATCTGGACAGTGATCGAGAAGTTTTTGACAAATACAAAGCTGAAACAAACTGCAAAATCACTGCTCTTCAAGAGGAAGCCAAATCTTTCGAAGCAAAGATGAATGAAGCTGGTGGGAAAATGGTTGCCGAGGTTAAAAAGCACATGGAAAAGCAATACGAAGACATGGAGAAAACCACAATTCTAGCTGTGGTTAAAAACACTTTGCCCTCATTGCTCAAAGACCAGTTGCCAGAAGCCCTGAAAGAAGATGTTGCAACTGGCAATGAAATTTTCTTAATCAACAAAACTATTACCGACATGAAGGTTGCACACAGCGTGCTGGCTGTTAACTTTGAATCTCACATCAAGGATGCTTCAAAACAATTCAATGAAGTAAACGGCAACATTTCATCATTCCTTCAATACAAAGAAGACTCTGAAGCACAGTTCAAAGCCTTGCATGATGAGATAGCCTCCCTTCGACTTATTATTTCTAAAGAATTTATTGCTGATGTCGAAAAGGGGGAAGAGAAGAAGAAAGAACAGCCCGCTGCTCCCTCCGCTCAAATCAAAAAGAAACCTGCTGCTATTAAAAAGAAGAAATTAACTGCTAAACAAGCTGCCGAAGCCAAGCAATTACAAAAAGAAAATGAGGAAAAACGCAAGAAAGAGGAGGAAGCCAAGATGGTAGCTGACAGGAAGGGAAAGAAGGGCATGACTGAGGATGATGAAAATGAAGAAATGTTCCTGGATGGATGCACAGCGGAGCAGATCGCTGATCAAGAATTTAGAAAACTTTGGAGGGACGAGAAGCAAAGGCAAGGAAAGACTGGAGTAATTGATGACAAGGATGAATCTGCAGATGAAGAAGAAGAAGAGTCATCAAATCTGATCTGCCATGACCAACACTCCTCTCACTGCTCTAAGGAAAACAACTCTCCTGTATCCAAGAATTCCTGGAACTACAGAAGTTGATCATACTGCTGTGCTGAATGCCATAAATCGATCTGCTCAAATGATGAATTACCCCATCGATTACAACAATAAGGACTACCGAAGACTCTTCAATGGAATTTATGCTAGCTTCGGTGTTCCTTCTGAACTGAGACAGCGAGAGATGATAGAAAGGAGGAGGCAGCAGCTAGCTGATCAACAGAGAAGACAATCACAATCTTGAAGATTAGTTCTTTTTGATTTTGCAGCGAACTGTTATAAGTGTTGTTGGATCGGGAGCGCCATCAGAATCGACGTACTGGCCCCACACACCAACACTTTCTTTCCCAGCCTGCTTTGTCCTCACTGACAGGCTGACCCAGGACACTTCCCAGTAGGTCACCCATCATAGTATTGCTCCAAGCCAAGCACGCTTAACCTTGGAGTTTCTACTAAGGGGTCACCTGAAAAGATGATGCACCATGTTGGTATGAGTAGTACTAATCAATTCATTTAACCTCTCGTCAATAATGGTAGTGCAGGCCCTTTTCGACTGAGGCAGGCCGCACTACCATAAGTTCTCTCGGGTACGATACACGAAGGACCCCCCCTCCGGGAGGTGCTGGAGTCCACTTCCCAACAATCCCCCCCTCAGCACCATCCCGGTACTCTGGAGGATGCATCGGACCTTGAGATCATATGCTGGCGCTCCTTCGAACCCGGGCCACGGGGCTACCTATGACACCCAGAGGACCGTCAATCTCGCACCTCGGATTACGGCCGTGAATCGTCATAACCCCTAGAGTTGTTGTGCCCAACAACCCCTCCCCTCAGGCACTCCCTGCCTAGGGATGGCACCGCCTGATTCGATTCTTCACATCCGAAGCCCCGGCTCTGATACCAATTGTTGGATCGGGAGCGCCATCAGAATCGACGTACTGGCCCCACACACCAACACTTTCTTTCCCAGCCTGCTTTGTCCTCACTGACAGGCTGACCCAGGACACTTCACAGTAGGTCACCCATCATAGTATTGCTCCAAGCCAAGCACGCTTAACGTTGGAGTTTCTACTAAGGGGTCACCTGAAAAGATGATGCACCATGTTGGTATGAGTAGTACTAATCAATTCATTTAACCTCTCGTCAACAATGGTAGTGCATGCCCTTTTCGACTGAGGCAGGCCGCACTCCCATAAGTTCTCTCGGGTACGATACACGGAGGACCCCCCCTCCGGGAGGTGCTGGAGTCCACTTCCCAACAAGTGTATTTTGTAAAAACCTGCTTCATCAATAAAGTATGAAAGTCTATTTTGGAAAACAACCTGATGACAATATCTCTTTGTCCAGGGAATGTTTTATGATTGTCAATTTATTATTATGCATTATAACTATGTTCAATATTAAATCTTCATATTTAAAAGAAAATATTAGTGTAAGTTTCGACATCATCAAAAAGGGGGAAATTGTTGGGAACCCATGAAATTATATTTGTTTTGATGATGTTCCTCGAAAATACACTTTGATGTTTTGGAAACCAAGTAGTCATTGTCATCTATTAAGGAATATCTTAAGTGTAATAGAAGCAGATCGTTTTTAGTACATAAATAACGATCTGTATTATTCTAGTAAAAGGTATCCTGGACACAATGATTACTAAGATAACAAGTTTCTTCAAATATTCAAAGCTCTAAAAGCGCTCCTTCAAGCTCTAGAATTCTCTGAGTGCTTTATTATTCTTTTGAAGATAGTTTCTGGAAATCTGTTGTTTACAAAACCCAAGTTAGGATCTAGTTTTGATCCAAAAGTTGTAAGATTTAGATTGTAGTTCTTCAATCTAAGAAGTGTAATCTCAAGTTATTATCTAGTTTTGATAAAACTTGAGACTCGTACTCAACGAGTAAAAAGAAAGGAGACATAGTAGATTTCGATCTAGTTTTGATCGAGCCGTGGACGTAGGGAAAGTTTATCCCGAACCACGTTAAATACCTTGTGTTCTTACTTTCTGTTTTACATTGTTATCATCTTCTTCATACTCTTACATTCAAATCTTGGTTGATAATTTCTCCAAAGAAAGAAAACGTTTTTCACTTTAAAAAGTGCATTAACCACCATATTCCGCACACAACTTTAATGAAGTTTAAATCTGTGTTCATCACTCTTGATTATTGTTATTCACGCGTAAGGTATTATTTGAGTATGACTTAATCTTCCTAACAAGAAGATTTGTTTTACTAATCCTAGCTATCTTAATTATTAAGTGTGCTAAAGCCTTATATTTAAGTTGTGAACAAGAAAACCTAAAAAGTTTTGAATTGGTGTATTCCCCCCCCCCCCATACACCAATCTAGCTCTTTCGGGACCAACAAAACACAGTTTTTTTATGTGGTACGGGAAAACCCCTACGTCCATGGTCCAATCAAACTAGATTGGATATCCACTACTAGGATAAACTCACTTCTTTAAACTCCCTGAGAACGAGCAACAAGTTCTAGTCAAAACTAGACAAGAACTTGTGCACGAATAGGGTCGTGTCCCTCACAACTTGCAGATAAATCTACTACAATACCTCAACATTAATCCACTTAGAAAACTACTAAGCTAGCGAAGATATCAACTCTCCTTCTCGATAAGATAAACTTGAATCAAGGTTGGGTGTGATTACGATCACAAACGGCTTCGAACACTTCTGGAATGACAATTCTTCGTCGTTGGATCCTTCAATGTTGCGTAGAGTTCTCGAAAACATTTTTGCACGTTAGAAATTTGATTATCGCGCGTATGATGTGTGTATCTTCCAGATGTTGTTCGCAGCTTTTATAGGCTCAGAATTTGAATTCTGACCATTGGGTTGATTGGTGTGATTTAAATGTTGATTGCCTGTTGGGAACCCCACAAATAACTTAAGTTTTGATGATGTTCTCTCGAAAACACACTTAGATTTGTTCATGTTCTGTGATACTTCTATCTGCTCCATATGTGACAAAAACACTAACATATAAAGTGTTTCTGTTAGGAGAACCTATTATTATTTAGTCTTGTTATGTCTTGTTTAGGTTCCAGCCTATAAAATCATTCTGTTTTAGTCAGTCAGAAGGACCAAAAGAAAAGATTCAACGGAACTATCATTGGTTCTCAGACAGAAAGTTGAACCAGAGAGTCTCCACCAGAAAGTATTGAACCAGATCAACTCTCAAACAGAAAGTTGAACCAGAGAGTCTCAACCAGAAAAGTGGAACCAGAAACTCTCAACCAGAAAGTTGAACCAGAAACTCTCAACCAGAAAGTTGAAACCAGAAATTCTCAACCAGAAAGTTGAACCAGATCGTGCAAGACCAGATTAATGTTAACCTGGGTTCAACCAAATCAACTATGACCAGATCGATATCAATTTGTACTCGACCAGATCGACCTTGACCAGATCAACTTCGACCAGAACGACTACAACCAGATCAACACTCAAATACTGAAATCAGATGATATCGACTAAGTGTCTGTGAATCTCAAAGTCTAAACTACGCCTTTCGTACCATAGAAGGAAGAGAATCAAACAAGACTAAGAAAAGGAAAGCAGTATCTGTCAAACAATCTGCTTACAATTTTTTAAGATTCTGTCAATCTCATTAAAAGGCAAGACGAGATAAATAAGGGATTCACCATCCTTGATTGGTGAAATCACATTTACTTCAAACCAATCAAGCTCAACGGTTAGAATTTCAAAATTCTACACCTATAAAAGCTCGGAACAAAGACTGGCAGAATATACATGTGCAATACTCATAAGATCAACAATCATCTACAAACTACTCTGCCTAGAAATCATCTCAATCATCGAAGCATCTACAGAGAGAAGATTTCTACCAGATCGTGTTCCGAACCATTCGTGATTGTAATCACACCTCGATTCAAGTCTGTCTTATCGAGAAAGAAAGAAGGAGATCTTTGCTAGCTAGTAGTTTTCTAGTGGATTAACGTGAAGAGATCAAGTTTACAGTAGTTTTCTGTAAGTTGTAAAGTGACACGACTCTTATTCGTACATAAGTCTCAACCAGATTTTGTTTGAAACTTGTGGCTCGTTCTCAACGAGTATAAATAAGAAGAGTATCCTAGTAGTGGATATGTAATCCAGTTTGGGTTAGACCGTGGACGTAGGGGGTTTCCCGAACCACGTAAAATAACTGTGTTATTTACTTTCTGCATTTTATATTCCTGTTGTTATATTCACTAACTATTCATTCTCATTCAAATTGCATTCTTAATCAATCCGCTAAATATTTGGTTAAGTTTTCAAAAGATTTTTTAAACAAGAGCAATGACTAAATCCACCATTATTGTGCACACAACACTCTGTTAGAGAATAAGATTACTCTTGCTCTCTGCTTTGTGTTACTCACTTGAGAGATTCTATTTGGACAGAACTATATCTATCAGATAGTCCATCTGGTCTGGCACTTCGAGCAATCTGTAATACAGAAAGCTTAAATCTCTCCTATTCATATTAGTCAAGTAAACTGAAAAGTTTGTATTTGGTGTATCCCCCCCCCCCCCACACACCAAATCTTGCTCTTTCGGGACCAACAAGTGGTATCAGAGGAGTAGTTCATCAGACCATTGTTTCTGTTTTCACAAGGGTGAAACCTGCGTGGTCAACTTTAATAGATCTAGAAAAACCTCTTTTCATTCATCTGCATCCTATCTGTCATTATGGAATCATCTATTATCAGGGCATGTGAAGAATTCTCCATCCAAGGTTATAGAGAATGGAGTTTCAGAATCAAGATGTGCCTCAAAGCTCATCACTGATTGATGTGGAAAGTGATCGAAGAAGGGCCATTAGTAATTTCTGAAGAAACATCCTGTATCACTGAAACTGGAGTGGTCAAGGAGGACGTTCTAAAGGATCCCAGAAAGTACACATCTGAACACTACTACAAAAACGCTAATAGACAAGGGTTTTTAACCCTTGTCGTAGCTTGTTCTCGACGCTTGTCGAAAGTCGTGTTGTTGTATATTCTCGCTCATAGACAACGGTAATATAACCGTTGTCGTAAATATTTACAACAACGGCTAAGACAAGGGTTTCTGGAACCGTTGTTGCATTTAAAAAAAAATCGCTCATAGACAACGGTTCTTAAAACCGTTGTCGTAGGTCGTGTAAAAAATTCACCTATAGACAACGCTTCGTAGGTTCTTAAAACCGTTGTCGTAGGTTCTTAAAACGGTTGTCGTTGAGTTACAAGACAACATTATATTTTTGAACCTATTTCTAAAACTAATAAAATAAATATTACATTGAAATGAAAACATCAAATACGTAAATATTTAAAATTAAATTACTCATATAAATAATTTAACATAAAAGCATATTGCAATATTCAAGTTTAATCCTAAAAATACCATAGCAAGCTCAAATATAATACTTCAAGTTTGAATGCCTACATGGTCCCAAACATAAATAAACATAAAATTACCAAAAGCTACAATCCAATATACTCCTAAACCAATTCAGCCCACTCCTTACGCACTTCATCAATTTCCACAGGAGAGTAATTCCCCTTTTCTTCAATAAACTGTGAAGTTAAAAATATATATTAGATAATCTTTAAAATATACTACTACATAATGTTTTGGAACGTACTAAGACAAAGCTTATTAATACAT
>JAPKLX010000472.1:123375-143816 GCA_026898415.1 Leonotis leonurus | reverse complement strand
AGTTAGTATTTGGTGTATTCCCCCCCCATACACCAAACCTTGCTCTTCCGGGACCAACAAATATAACTAAAGACATTTCTAATCTAATATCTCGATACTTAAATCGAGATAAGGAATTTTTACTAAAGCTAATTAAATTTAATTAACATAATCTAAGCATGATTTTAAATCATTCCCTATGTGACTAATTTCTAATTAATCACTTAAGTTCTAATTAACCAATTAAATTCCAATCTAGAAATTTAATTGCTAATTAATAAATTAAAACTCTTAATTTAGCTCTTGAAATTGTATTCTTGGACTTAGCCCAACTAATTTAAGTCTTGTCACCTTAATTAAATAATTAGTTCAAATAGGGTTAACTTCTAGCCCATCCTTAATTTATTAAGTCCATTACTCTTAAATTTATTTAGCCCACTAGATCTATAGTAAAAGTTTATTTACGGCCCACTGGAATAATAATTAGGCCCACAACTGATTTAATTCCTTTGGCCCAGTCATTTTCTCAACCTGGGCCCATTCGATTTATTAAATGGCTCAAGCTTCTGGCCCGTTAAATCACTTCTCGGCCCAGCAATTGGGATAATTCGGCCCATGAACCCGGCCCATACCCGGCCCGGGTTCTAGATTATTCTATCCCAAGTCTAACCTAACTTCTGTCTCTACCCTTCACCCATACCAGCTATCTCACTCTTCCTCTCTGCCGTCCTCCTTCCTTTCTCCCTAGCAACACAATGTCGCCTTAGCTCCCTTTCTCCCTTTTCCATTTTCGCTGCTGCGACGACGAGCAGCGCCCGTGTTGTCCCTCGCCGCCGTCTCAGTTCTTTTCCTGCTCTCTCTCTCCTTCCCGCGACTGCTTATGGTGGCAGCAGCATCGTCGGCTCTCGACAGAGCATCCTCGCGGAGCTACCATTGATTGTTCTAAGGTAAGAATCTACTTTCTTTATCTACGAGTCTAAGTTCTGATTCCTTCTTGATTACGATTTGCATGTTACAAGGAAATTGGTTTTAAATATTAACAGTGAATTGAAACTCCAAATTGGCTTCAATTCCAACTGGTTGGGTTTGGGGGTTACTTAATTCTTTTTCTTTTGTTTATAGGGGGATTGGAGATGTTTGGGCTGGGGCGATTTGATTTGGTCTGGGAATGGATGGATTCGGAGCTGAGCAGTCTGATTCCTAACTCCGGTGGAGTTCCAGCTTGTCAGGACAGCCGTGAGTGAGCTCGGTTGTGAGGCTGGAGGTTGTTCTTCACGGCTAGATTGTGAGTTTTGGGTAATCGGCAGTTAAGTCTGCCCCTTTACCTCTTTAAGATTTCCATTCGAATCTTTGTTGTGGTTCAACATTTAGATAGTGGTGGTTTGGTTTTTTGTAAGTAGTTCATTTTCTGGATGTTATCCAGATTAATGTTATCTATGTGTATACACATATTTCATCTCTTTATTATTTGTTATTTCTTGAGCTTAGCTGCATGGAAGTTTCTGGTGTGGAGTCATTCTGTAGCAAGGCTGGAGACTTCTAATGTGTCTTAACAGTATGCTAGGTCCTAAGTTATGTATTCAACCTAAGTGCAAGTTCTGAATCTGGGAGCATGCTTTTGCAGATCTATGTTCTGAAATCTGGACTATATTTTAAATCCTGTCTATGTTTTGGAGTTCGAAATGCAGAGGGATTTTGGGTTCTTGAAGCCTTCTAAGTGACCTAGAGCATTTGCATGCATTGTTTTGTTTCAGATTCGTAAGTCACACAAGTCAAGAGTTTTCTATATTTGAGTCAGTTCATACGAGAGCACACTAAGATTAACATGCATCATAGGGCTTCTTATTAGTACCATGTAACCTAGTTAGGAGAGGTTTAAGCATGCTTCTAGTCTACTTAATTAAATCTGAAGTTTTGAGTTGAACCTTGTTTACCTGTGAACTGTTCAAATGGTTTGGGATCTGGGCAGAGCTTTCTCCAACTTGCCTTTCTCCTAAGTGTTCTAATTGCTGAGTATGGATGTGTGTAGTGTAAAGCTTGTCTAAGGTGAGACAAAGGGGTATTTATAGGGAAAAATTGTGCATGAGATCTGTAGACATCCTATACCTAGTTGACTTTGCATTGTATCACATTTAATTTATTTCATTTGTTCTCTTGTTGCAGGTTTCTTCAAGAGTTGCAGCCTGACATGTCACTATCCTTGGTTCTGTCTCACCTCTCTTCGGCCAAGAGTGGAGGCAGCAGCTTCCTCTCCCCTGCTCCTTCCTTCTTTCACTCTTTAGGTTTGCACTATACACTTGCAAAATCCCATATCTTTTCCTTTCTTATGATAACTTAACCTACTTATCCTGTTTTCCCTTTTTCCAGATTCCCATGCTGGACATTGGGGGCTGTTTGTCCCCAGCTGCAGGGAAAAGCAGCTCACTTTCTCTCCTTAAACTCTCTTAGAGACTGCTCCTGCAACCTGTCTCCTTTCTTATCTCTCTCTCTTTTGTCCCTTTGTCTACTCACCGAGACATATCTCCTAATCTCTCCCTTTCTTGTCTTATGTTGCAGGATTCAAATCTTAATTTGAAGAACTTCAGGGAGAGAGAGTGTAAGAGATCTGGGAAAGGAGGGCAGAAGCTTTGGGAATAGAGAGAGGGCAGGATTGCTCTTCTCCCAGTTTGTTTACTTAAAGTGTTGAATACCTTTGTGTACCTTATTTTCTTCCTCTCCAGATTCCTAGTTTTGTTTGTTACTTAATATAGCCTATTTTCTGAATTGTGCAGTGCAGCATCATTTGTTTTGTAACATAGCCTATCTTCAGTCGAACCAATGTACCTTCTCCATTGTCCCTTTTGTAAAGTTCATAATTTATAGGAAAGCAAGACTTATTCATTTCATACTTATGCATATATATATATATACGCAGGTTCTGCCCTTCTCATGTTTTATCTTGTTGCCTTCTAGTGTTTTATCTTGTTGCACATCTCGTAAGAAGTACCATTAATAAAGTTGTGATTAATGCAAATTATTATTCCTACCATTTCTTGTACTCAAGTGACATAGTCACGCTGTTTCTTTCAATAACACCAAAATTCTTTATTTATTACACATGCAAGTATCCTTAATTACTAATTAGAATTTTTCTTGAGCAAGTTCAAGAATTTAATATTCTATCATAAATACTTGTATTAATCATAGGCAAGAATATGCCAATCATTTAAGTGATGACACTATACTCTTACATGCACTTATTTATTAACTTCTTAATGGCATTGACCTTATTAGGTAATTATTGCTACTAATGGTTCTACGAACATAAATTCTTAAGACTTGGTTCCGTAAATTGATCACAAGTTCGTGGTAATTGGGAGTTTTGCTAATTTATTCGAGATTGAAAAGGCGGGGTATTACATCCTACCCCTCTAACTAAAAATTTCGTCCCAAAATTTGCCTATTCTCATTGAACAGTTCGGGATATTTTTCTCGCATCTTCTCTTCGAGTTCCCATATGGCTTCTTCTTGCCCATGGTGCCTCCATAGTATCTTTACTAACTTTATTGACTTGGTTCGAAGCTGTTGAACCTTCTCGTCTAATATAGCTTCGGGTTTCTCTTCATAGCTCAAGTTAGGGTTTAGGGTCATCTCCTCTTGGTGGATAACGTGCTTCAGATCAAACACGTACTTTCTAAGTTGAGAAACGTGGAAAATATTATGCACGTTTCCGAAGCTCGGTGGTAACGCCAGTCGGTATGCTACCGACCCTATCCTTTCTAGAATCTCGTAGGGTCCTACGAAGCGGGGTCTCAGTTTTCCTTTAACACCGAATCTCACGATTCCTTTAGAGGGTGATACCTTTAGGAACACTTTATCCCCTATCTCAAATTGTAGTTCAGTTCTACGGGTATCAGCGTAGGATTTCTGTCTGTCTTGAGCTTCCTTGATTATTCCTCGGATCTGACAAACGATCTCAATCATCTCGCTGACAGAATCCGGACCTACTATCGCTCTCTCGCCGACTTCATCCCAATAAAGCGGCGATCGGCACTTCCTCCCGTACAGAGCTTCGTACGGCGCCATTTCTATGGTTGCCTGGTAACTATTGTTGTAGGCAAACTCTATCAAGGGTAGTACTGCTTCCCAGCTCCCACCTCTATCGAGAACCACGGTTCTCAACATATCTTCCAGGGTCTGAATCGTTCTTTCTGACTGTCCGTCAGTCTGTGGGTGGAAAGCGATACTGAAGTTCAACCTCGTGCCTAGTTCCTTCTGCAGGCTTATCCAGAATCTGGATGTAAATTTTGAGTCTCGATCTGAGGTGATCGATACTGGCACACCGTGGAGACGTATAATCTCACGGACGTACAGTTGGGCTAGCTTATCTGATCCATAAGTGATCATTATTGGTATAAAGTGGGCACACTTCGTGAATCTGTCCACGATTACCCAGATAGCAGTGTTTCCACACTTAGATTTGGGTAATCCGGTCACGAAATCCATAGCGATGTGCTCCCACTTCCATTCCGGGATTTCTAAAGGTTGTAGCTTCCCATAGGGTCGCTGGTGTAGTGCTTTGACTTGCTGGCAAGCTAGAAATCTTTCAACCTCGTGCCTAGTTCCAACTTCCTCAGGTAATTTCTTCCCTAATCCCTCTTATCTCCATCTCCTACTCTATCTCTTTCTTCCTATTGTGATTTTATTTATGAATTAGGATTGCTTTGAAATTTTAGATTTGGATTCTAATATTCTATATACTGACATTTTGCTTTTCTCGTTTTTGGTTTGAGAATTGGCTGCTGGGTGGCTTGGTTGGGGCTGGACAGCCCGGGTTCGGGAGGGTGTGGGCTTGGTGAGGTTCCGCGCTGTCCTGTCCGTTGAAGACAACAGCTAAGTTGGCTTCCCTTTTTCCTCTTTTCTTAAATTTTTATACTTCCCAAGAGTCTCATCTTTGATTCTATGGTGGTGAGGGTTGGAGTTGGTAACTCTATTCAAATTTTCAAATATAGTTTCTGGATTGGAGCATATAATTGTGTGTTTATGATAGATTTCTGTTT
Source organism: Leonotis leonurus (assembly GCA_026898415.1). Classification (NCBI taxonomy): domain Eukaryota; kingdom Viridiplantae; phylum Streptophyta; class Magnoliopsida; order Lamiales; family Lamiaceae; genus Leonotis; species Leonotis leonurus. The sequence continues at coordinate 138,798 of JAPKLX010000472.1, read as the reverse complement.
TAATGCGAGCATGTGTTCTAGTTCGAAACCTACACTTGTAAATTCATTTCTAAATTCTGGAATGTAATTATAGACTTGAGTCCTTATGATTACATCATGGAATTGAGACATGTGTTCATGTATTAGTGGGTTCTAAGCCTGGACAGTTTCTATGCAGCCTATGTTCTGAACTTGAAATAAGTTTAATCTATGTTCCGAGAGATAGTGTGTTGTTTTCCAATGTTAGACAGTAATACAAGCATGCTAACACTTAAAATTCAGTAAGGGTGTGTCTATAAATTGCAGTTCAGATCTTCTTGAGCATGTATGTGCACATTCCTGTGTTTCTAGTTGAGAAGTGTAAGTTCTGCATTACCTATATCTATTCTACAGTTCTGAGATTGTTTATGTGATTTGCTGTAACTGAACATATCAGTAACTTAGGGTTGAGTCTTGTTTACCTCAGAATGATGGTGTTTGAGCTAGTTTGGGCAGAATCTCTTCTAGGCCTTCTCTTCTCCTCCAAAATGTGTTATGTGCTTGAGTGTGAGTTTATGGAGGTAAGTGTGAGATGTAAAGCTTGTCTAAGGTAGAAGTAGAGGGTATTTATAGGGGAGGACAAGGTTAGAGTTGAATCATTCGATTCTGGTGTTGTGTTTTGATGTCCCAATCTGATTGTCTCTATTGTTGTGTTGCTTACAGGGAACAGGAGAGAGGAGGGCTGCAGAGAAGGACTGAAGTCGAGCAGCTAGGGTCTGCTCTTTCTCCTTTCTATTCTTCCTTAAATGGTGAAATTTCCACTTTTTTTTTATACAGCAATCTCCTATTTGTTCTATTCTTCTTTAGAAAGTCTCTATTGCAATCCTCACCCTAACCTATAAAGCTGATTACTATGTTTCCTTGGTCCCTTGTTGCAGGTAGGAGATGGCAGCAGAACCTGTCAAGGTTTTACTTCATAAGGCTTGGAAAGGAGTGGTGATTCTAAGAAGAGAGAGTGGGCTATTTGCCTAACATGCTTTTCCTAATTTGGCAAACCTGCATATGTACTTAGCCTTTCGTTTGTTTAGTTGGAATTAGCAACTTTTATCTGATTTGTTTTCTTCAATCTCTTAGAAGAAGGTTGATGTTAGAGTTTGCAGCTTTTAACATACTTTGCTATTGTTATTCCCCAAGATTTGTTGCAAATTGAGCTGGCACTATGTATTTCTTTTATTCTATTTTATCTTTCCACCTTTGATTTTATAGTGTCTCATTTAACATTGTTATATAGACTACATAAAGGTGTATAGTCTGTTACGAGAATGAATGTGCATTGTATTAATATTCAAATTCCTCTCAATCATTAATAACTATCCTACATAACATAATAATTCACATATTTCCCCAATTAGGATCATTAATTACATTTATTAATCCAACTGTCATTAATGTAGTAATGATTGCATTAAATACCTTATTATAAGAACTTGTCTCTTAAATGTCAATCATATTTAATGATTGCATTAAACCTCCTCAATAACTATTAATGATTGCCTCTTCAAATGACATAATAATAATAAGGATTATTAATTACTACTAATGATTTACATACTAATAATTTTTTGGAACTTTTGGTTTCGTAATCTAAAAATAAGGACTAAATTTCGAAAAGTTCACTACTTATGTTGGAATTCAAAGTGCAGGGTATTACATCCTACCCCTCTAACTAAAAATTTCGTCCCGAAATTTGCATATTTTCGTCGAACAGCTCTGGGTACTTTTCTCTCATCCTATCTTCGAGTTCCCATGTGGCTTCTTCTTGCCCATGGTGCCTCCATAGTACCTTTACTAACTTTATTGTCTTGGTTCGAAGCTGTTGAACCTTCTCGTCTACTATAGCTTCGGGTTTCTCTTCATAGCTCAAATCAGGGTTTAGGATCATCTCCTCTTGGTGGATAATGTGTTCCGGGTCAAACACGTATTTTCTGAGCTGAGATACGTGGAAAACATTATGCACGTTTCCAAAGCTCAGCGGTAACGCCAGTCGGTATGCTACCGACCCTATCCTTTCTAGAATCTCGTAGGGTCCTATGAAGCGGGGTCTCAGCTTTCCTTTAACACCGAATCTCACGATTCCTTTAGAGGGTGATACCTTTAGGAACACCTTATCTCCTATCTCAAATTGTAGTTCAGTCCTACGGGTGTCGGCGTAGGATTTCTGTCTGTCTTGAGCTTCCTTGATTCTTCCTCGGATCTGACAAACGATCTCGATCATCTCGCTGACAGAATTCGGACCTACTATCGCTCTCTCGCCGACTTCATCCCAATACAGTGGTGATCGGCACTTCCTCCCATACAGAGCTTCGTACGGCGCCATTTCTATGGTTGCCTGGTAACTATTGTTGTAGGCAAACTCTATCAAGGGTAGTACTGCTTCCCAGCTCCCACCTCTATCGAGAACCACGGTTCTCAACATATCTTCCAGGGTCTGAATCATTCTTTCTGACTGTCCGTCAGTCTGTGGGTGGAAAGCGATACTGAAGTTCAACCTCGTGCCTAGTTCCTTCTGCAGGCTTATCCAGAATCTGGATGTAAATTTTGAGTCTCGATCTGAGGTGATCGATACTGGCACACCGTGGAGACGTATAATCTCACGGACGTACAGTTGGGCTAGCTTATCTGATCCATAAGTGATCATTATTGGTATAAAGTGGGCACACTTCGTGAATCTGTCCACGATTACCCAGATAGCAGTGTTTCCACACTTGGATTTGGGTAATCCGGTCACGAAATCCATAGCGATGTGCTCCCACTTCCATTCCGGGATTTCTAAAGGTTGTAGCTTCTCATAGGGTCGCTGGTGTAGTGCTTTGACTTGCTGGCAAGCTAGACATCTTTCTACAAAGGATGCTATGTCTCGCTTCATCCCGTCCCACCAGAATTTCTTCTTTAGATCACGGTACATCTTTGTACTCCCGGGATGGGCGGTGTAGGGAGTATCATGAGCTTCACTCATGATTATCTCTCTAATTTCTGGATCCTTCGGAACACATAGTCTTCCCTCGAAAGTGATGGCATTATCGGTTTCTTCTCGATAATTTGGGGTTTCGTTTTTCTTCACCTTGAGTCTTATCTTTTCTAAAGCTTCGTCCGTTCTTTGGGCCTCTAGAATCCTTCTTCGTAAGTCGGGCTCAACTTCTAGAGTAGCAAGGATTCCTTTCACGGTCTCGGGGTGTGGTAGAACTTCTAAGTTCATTTGGCTGAACTCCTTTATGAGTTCGGTCTCTTGAGTAAGGAGGTAAGCAAGTTTCGAAGATGTTTTACGACTCAAGGCGTCTACCACTACGTTAGCCTTGCCAGTATGGTAGTTTATACCACAGTCGTAATCCTTTACTAGTTCTAGCCATCTCCTCTGTCTCATGTTGAGATCCTTCTGCTCGAAGAAATATTTGAGGCTCTTGTGATCTGTGAAAATCTCACATCGCACTCCGTAGAGGTGGTGCCTCCAGATTTTCAAGGCGTGCACAACGGCTGCTAATTCCAGATCATGGGTAGGGTAATTGAGCTCGTGTGGTCTGAGCTGTCGTGATGCGTAAGCTATCACCTTCCCGTCTTGCATCAGTACACACCCTAGTCCGATCTTGGATGCGTCAGTGTAGACTACATACTCCTTATGGGGCTCCGGAACTGCGAGTACTGGAGCAGTGGTCAACTTCTCCTTTAGAAGTTGGAAGCTGGCTTCGCATTCTGGTGACCACTTGAATTTGATCCCTTTCTGGAGGAGTTGGGTCATCGGTCTAGCTATTTTGGAGAATCCTTCAATGAATCTCCGATAGTACCCTGCCAACCCTAAGAAACTTCGGATTTCATTAGGAGTTGTGGGTGCTTTCCATCCTCGTACTGCTTCCACTTTAGCGGGGTCCACCTTGATCCCTTCAGATGACACTATGTGTCCGAGAAAAGCCACTTCGTTCAGCCAAAACTCGCACTTACTGAACTTGGCGTAAAGTTTCTCGTTTCTAAGAGTTTCCAAGGTGATTCTTAGATGATCTTCGTGTTCCTCTCTACTTTTCGAGTAGATTAAAACATCATCTATAAATACCAAGACAAACTTGACGAGGTAAGGATGGAAGATACAGTTCATCAGGTCCATGAACACCGCAGGTGCATTGGTGAGTCCGAATGGCATTACTACAAACTCATAGTGGCCATATCGGGTTCGAAATGTTGTTTTAGGAACATCTTCAGTCCTAATCTTTAGCTGGTGATAACCTGATCTCAGATCAATCTTCGAAAAGACACTTGCTCCCTTCAACTGGTCGAACAAGTCGTCTATCCGAGGTAATGGGTACCGGTTCTTCAAGGTCATCTTATTCAGGCCTCGGTAATCTATACACATCCTTAGAGTGCCATCCTTCTTCTTCACGAAGAGCACTGGAGCTCCCCAAGGTGATACGCTGGGTCTGATAAAACCGAGATCTAGGAGTTCTTGGAGTTGGATTTTGAGCTCCTCCAACTCCTTTGGTGCCATCCTATAGGGTGCCTTGGACGTCGGTGCTGATCCGGGTTCTAGATCGATCGTGAATTCTAATTGTCGATCTGGTGGTAGGCCTGGCAACTTTTCTGGAAACACGTCTGGGTATTCCCGCACGATGGTTACGTCCTCGATTTCCCGTTCTTCCTTGGCTTCTTCGTTCAAGGAGACTAAGTACGCCGAACAGCCCTTCTTCACCATCTTCTCGGCCTGTAAGGCTGAGATAATTGACTTCCTTCGAGTCGCGGTGATCCCATGAAAACTCATAGGTTCCTTCCCAGGGGGTCGGAAAGATATTTGTCTTTCGTGACAAAGGATCGTGGCATAGTTTTCAGCTAGCCAATCCATTCCTAGGATTATGTCCACGTCGCTCATCGAAAGGATGCTAAGATTATTTGCTATCACCTTAATAGATCCTAAGTTCAGGCTCAGATTCGAGCAAGCATGAGTGATAGTAGTGATTCCTCCTAGGGGTGAAGAAACGTTCATAGGTGTCTCTACAAGTTCTGACTTCAACTCTAAGTTCTCTACGCATGCTTTAGCAATGAAGGAGTGAGAAGCTCCCGTATCAAACAAAATTATTACTGGAGTGTCTAGGAGTATTCCCATACCTGTCAGGTTTCCCTGACTCCCTTCAGGCTGCTTCTGCTTCATCGCATACGCCCGTGCCTGCTGGGGCTTCTTCTGTGATGGGTACTGAGGGTACGGAGGTGGTGGTGGCAACTGCTGTTGGGCTTGAGGCTGAGTCTGCATTTCCCGCACATGTTGTCCTTGGTCTGACTGGTTAGGTTTGAAATTTCCCCCTTGTTGCTTAGTGGGGCAGTTTCTGGCCATATGCCCTCTCTGGCCGCATACAAAGCAGCCCTCACTGCCGGCTCGGCACTCTCCAGGGTGCATCTTCTTGCACTTTGAACAAGTAGGAAATTTCTGTGCGTTTACTACAGTAGGAACTGCGGTTGTTCACTTTCCTGAGTTGTGGAAACGATTTTGTCCTTCCCATGGTTTCTTCAGAGTGGCACCACTTCGATTATCCTCCCACTTATGCTTCCCCTTTTGGTTCTGGAATGGTGCTGGAGAAAATGCTGAATGGTGCGTATCCAGGCCTCGGCTTCTGCTGGGTCGCCCAACTCGTTGAAGGTTAGTGGATTTTGGCGAAGAAAAAGTTCTTCAACTCTTCTAACAGGCGGTGGGAGGGGTGGGGTTACCTCTCGTCCTACAGCCGGCCCCCTTTCTTCATTCCTAGGGACGTGTCCCCTCCCACTGCCTCTCGGGCGTCCTCTCGGTGGCATTCTGTTGATACAAGTAGTTCCCGTTTGATTAAGAAATTCGTTGGTTGTGCTAGCTAGCAGGTAAGGTATTACTTATTATCTTGATAGCGTGAAGGAACGGAAAGATACGAAACTAAACAAAACATTTCATATCTCGAAATAGACCTCTAGGGTCATCAGAATTTCTTTCATAATTGCCTCGACGAGGCTTCAGTACAATTCAAATTTTCTAAACGTACCATCTAAGTACATAGTATGATGCTCATCTCTTATGAAGACATCACAAAAAGTACTCAGTCACGAAACACTAACTACGGCGTTTTCGTACTATCAAAATGTCAGAAAGCCCTAGTACTAGTACGGAACGGTCTATACAATAATACCGTCTCCGACTACAAAATATATCGTCAATACGGTTCACATAATGGCCCGTCACTGATGAGTACAAAAATATCAGTCTAGCTACTCCTGGGTGACGCAGCTGAGGTACTCCTCCTCATCCGGCGCCTCCTCATCCCAGTCGGGCTCCCATGCCTCATCCTCGGGATCGATCTCGGGAGCTACCTCCGCCATGTGTCCCTCCTCGGGCTCCTCGTCCGGATCCTCCTCTGAGTCGTCCTTGAGATCTCCCTCCTCGGGATCCTCCTCTGGATCCTCCTCTGGATCCTCTACTGGTAGCTCCTCGTATCGCCTCAGGGCCCGTCTCGACTCCTCTAGCAACCTCTCTATCCTGGCATCAAGCTCGTTCCACTCAGGTGGCGCTTCCCTCTTCCTGGAGGGTCCCTCGCCAGTAGGAACGGGTGGGGAGCTCGACTCCTCCAAACCTCTGAAGTGGGGAACTGGGCGGTCCTCCTCTAGTGCCGGGGCCTTGCCCCTATTGTCGGCACTTGTTGGGCGGGTCCTAACGAGCCAAAACGGCATCGTGCTCGAGTCGTCGTCGGCAGCTAGGGGTCGACTGGGAGAAAGCAGCCATCGTACTCCCGTGGTGGGGCGAGAGGGACCTGACTCGGCATCGTGATGCCCTCGGTACTCTGGCATCTGTGTCGGCGGTGGAACGGGAGGTGCAAGGTGCTCCTCTACAGGGCGGAAGGGCTCCATATCATCGTCGCGAGGTGCCTGGAGCTCCGGCACTGGCTCGCCATAGAGTAGGCTGTAGGTAGGAGCTATGGGAATCACCCCTGCTGGAAGATAGGTCTTGATCAGGGGTGCCCAGAGCGGTGGCTCGCCCCCTGCTATAATCAAATCGCCGGGTTGAATGTATGGTCCCTTTGGTGGGCTACGGTACGTCTCCCAAAAATGGAGGATCGTGGTAATAAATCCCCATGTGTCGACCTCGCGGTCGTGGCTATGTCCGATCGATCGGACGAAGTCGCCTGCTATCATCCGGGCCCATCCCTGCCACCTAGCAGGTAATAACGGAATCAATCGTAAAACCCCGTCTATCCCGGTCGCTCCATGAAGTCTGGCGGCCTCCCATCTCCTCAGATAGTGGCTCAGAAACTCCCCTAAGGTATCCCGTGGGTCTGGTCCATAGAACTGGTGAGCACGTAAGGGATCAGGTCTGAACGTCATCCGTTTCCTAGCTGTCTGAATAAATCTCGCCACTATAAAATAAAGAAATGTATATATATAGTCAGTACTCGGGATATCAAATTCTAAATGTACCTCATAAGCCCTCGTGGTTTGCTTAAGTCAATTGTTCTATTGGTGCTTTGGTTGCTAGTTGAGGGAATGCCCTTAGGGTAAAATCCCATTTTTGGAGTTAGGATTTGCTTCCTTCGAATCTTATCGTTCTTAGATACTTAGGTTCTTGTTAACCGACTTGCGGTTTGTTTTTGGGTTTTGATTTGGTGGTGGATAGATAGTTATCGAATCTTGCCACTATTTTCTAAGTTGGGGAGGATATCCTTATGATTCCTCTTTGTTCTTTCTATTCGTTGAGGTGTTTGAGAGAGTTCGCTCTAGTTTGCGATCTAATCTCTCGTTTGGGGTTTGTGTTTGTCGTTAATTTCCTTAGTTATAAGGAAAGATTCTTAAGTTCTAGAGATTCGAACTTAGAGCGGGAGATTTAATTCAAATCTCTCTATACTTGGAAACTTTTCTCGTAATGCGTGTGCCACGTCTAGAGGGGCAGGGTACTGTCACGCCCCGTCCTCCGCCCTTGTGGCGAAGTCCGGGCGCGCGACTATAGAATAGATAAATAAAGATAAAGTGGAAACTTGAAAGCTTTGACTGAAACGAAAGATAATTAGATAACTGAGTTTCAGTACATGAAAAAGACTTTAACTCTGAATTGACACCTTCGTTAAACAAAACTGATGGAACCTCTTGCAGCGGAATAAGGATCGACATAAGTCTACGTGTATGAAGACATGTAGACACCCAAGACTTAAATAAAATATCGACAAGCCCGTCATAGCATCTCCCTTCATCACGTCTCAACCTGCACATTTATAAATACATGCAGGGCTGAGTACAAAAGTACTCAGTAGGCACATTGCCCGAAATCACATACATACATATATAATTGTCAATGCCGTAAGAGTGACATATAGGGATTTTGTCTTTAAAAGCACCTACGTTCACTAAATCCTTTTTGTGAAACCTGAACTTTTGACAGCGCTGTCTTATTTTCTTTAGTATACAAGCCATATCTGCCCTTTTAATGGTACCGAGAAGGTGGCCACCTTCTACGGACACCGAACCGGTCGATACCTTCAACGACTCACGGTCCCCTCAACGGGTCGACACATTCGTCGACTCACAGTCCTTTTGTGTACACTAGTTCGAGTGGGGATGCTTACCCACTGGAACCCGAATTCGATTTTCCTTTCATTTAGATCCTTAATTCAGGAATCTTCCAGATAGGCATTGATACAAAACATAAAACATTTTCGGCAAGACAATACTTTGAAACATTTATTTTTCTCACTTTGAAATCCTTTCGGAAACAATATAAATAGCATACTGCACACATAATTTTATTTGTAGTAGAAAGCCTACTTGGATCGTCTGGACTGACGACTGCTTCGTTCTCGAACTGTGGTCCTGACCTTTCGTCGTACCCTTTAAATAAACCTCGAGTGAGATAATGTTTTCGAGCGCATCTAATATTTGCTAAGTGTAAGGAATTATTATCCTTTGTTATTTGAGAATTATTCTCGGTTCTTTTAACTCGGCTATCGTTCGAGTTTCGGATTTAAATTCTAGGAGGGTCGTTCGATGATTTCTAATCAAACCATGTTTTGACTTTGATTAAACACCTAACTTCATGTTTGATCATTTCTCAGCACTCATGCTCGTCTAAGATCAAAACATCTAGGAATATCATGAAACTTAATACAATGATATAACCCTATAATAAAACACGTTCGTTAAATAAAACATCACATAACACTTTTTCATGCTCTCGAGTTCAAATTAAATGAGCAGTTGATTTTGAAAAATCCTAATAAATTGGAAATTTTTCCAATTGCAACGAATCAAACTTTAAAGTGACCATAACATCGTAAAGTTTTATAATTCGAAGACAAAACACATAAAATCATTTTACCCTATTTTTCACGAATTTTCAAAGTTAGATAATTTCCAGATTTTCGCTGGAATTGACAGTTTGCGCAACCATTTTGAAAAATTCATAACAAATCGAAAACACAATGAAACGGGGTGATTCAAGTTGGAGATTACTCCTAACTCGATCTAGTATTTTATTATGTTAAAATTTTACTCTTTCTGTACTTGAAACGACGAAATAAAATCCGGCAGAAACTGTCGCCCGCACTCATTTTTTTTAAAACATACTCGATTAATTCTGTAAATTCAATTAATACTCGTATTTAACCTACATACATGCTTGTCTATTCGGTTCATCCGAGAAAAATCGAAAACATATAAAACGACAAGTTCAAATTAACTTCTCAAAACCTAACATGCTTAGATTTTATGGAAACTTAAAACACACGTTCATCTAACTCATACGAGCAATACTAATTCTCGACATTTTTCAATTCGGGTTCGACCCGATAAAAATCGAAAAGGGCAGCCCCTATTTCACTTTTTCATCGAGCTCAAAATATGAAAATGAAACCGTAGAAACGTAGGTAAGATCGAGGGCTACCTTCCTATTGAATTAGATTTCGAAGAAATCGGAAAAACGAGACGAACGGGACGAGAATCGGAGCAAAGCTCCTCCTCCTTTTCCTCTTTCTCTCTCTCACGTGAATTCTGAATAATGGGGTGACTTTGTGGTCTTTTTATAGGCCACAAAGTTGCCCGTAAAATATCTAATTTCCGGGGTCCAAATCGTCTTTTAGATATTTTCTATCCGATTCTTTGTTATTTATCTATCTCGGTTGAAACAGGAATCAACACACTCGTCTTCCTTAATCGTTAAGACATCTTCGTCTCTCGTGAATTAAAGTCGGGGTTTGGCCCGATCGAATTGCACGTAAATCGAGAAAATGCGTGTTTCTCGATTTCTCGAGTTCTCGGTTCTACTATTCACTGACGGCGAAAATAAAATTTCCGCGTATGGTCCGTTTCGCGATAAAAGTGTATGTAAATTATCGCGCCTTGTCCATATCTCGTCTCGAACTTCAAATCCGGGCATTTGAATGAATCCCGTATTTCGCCTCTTAGATATTTTCGAAATATCTTCTCAAAATATCTAACTTTAAAAATATCTAAATTTCCAAAATATCTAAATTTCCAAAATATCTAAATTTCGAAAATATCTAATTTCCAAAATATCTTGTTACCCGTTATAATAGCGTACTAATAGTCCGGGTTCTCGACTTCTCGATAAAATAATGTTCTCGGAAACATTCCGGAAAATCACGGCTCTCTTAGAAAAACATTCCGGACTTAACTTTAAAAGATAATAAAATTATCTCGTCTCGATCAAAACGATGAACAGTGATTTCTCGATAAATACATCATTCCTCCGTAAGTCGTAATTATTAAATTTTCACCTTATCTCCGTATCGTAAAATAATTGAATGGAAAAACAGACACTGCTTCGATACGAGTTCTTGAACTTAAATTATGACGATAAACGTCAAACCGAATTTTCTCGGTTTCTTTCTCGATTTCAGAAATTTCTGAAATGACTTTTAACTCACATTAGGAGTTCTATTCTTTAATAAGAGTCTTTAAACTTTCAACGGATCTTGAATCCCTCGTTTATTCATAAATTTTTCTTTTATTCGGGTTTTTAATTATCAGGGTATTACATTCTACCCTCCTTAACATAAATTTCGTCCCGAAATTTGCTAATCTCAAGGGTAACATTTATGAAACTATTCCTTTCTTGGACCGTTTCTATTCCTTGCATTCTTTTATCACATTTATGCTCCGGAACGAATCCCGTCAAGCAACTTTATCACACTTGTACTCCGGAACGAATCCCGTCGAGTAATTTAACATACTTGTACTCCGGAACAAATCCCGTTGAGTACCTTTACATACTTGTACTCCGCAACGAATCCCGTCGAGCACCTTAATCGATGAATATTATATCATGACTTAGTGTATCTCTCTAACTGTGAGAAGATATCACTCTAATCGTTTCTCTATTTCTTTCCAGAACTTTGACTCATAGTTCTGCGTCAACTGGGTTGCACATCCACTGAAGGATGGCCGTTTCTCTGAGGTGGCGGCATAAGCGTAACCTCACTTTCATCATAAGGAACCTCGTTCTTATCTTCATTCTAAACTGTATCCCTTCTTCGAAGTGGCATATGGTAACATGGAGACAACCCACGTTACTATATACCTACCTAATGTTAGCACTTACTATATGTCCTCAACATATAAAATCTCAAAACTGTAATCCTGGTACTTAGATAGCCATATACCGAATACGTCCTAGTTCCGAAGGTTTAAGGAAATTTATCATGATAACTTATCAATCATGTGGGTCCATCATTTCTCATGATAACTTAAGCGAGGGTTGGACAAACTGTTTAGAGACAGACGTCAACCGATTAAATATTAAAAAGAAAGGAATGAACCCAACTGAATTTCAAAAATGCTGAGCTTTAGGGTCCGGAGACCAGAATGACAACTACTGAGATCTTCTTGATCACATGGGGTGATCAGGCCCATGACAATCACTTCTCAGTCACAAAGATACTTAGGTTTAGGGATAATATTTCAATGGTTGTCTTGACTAGAACTTCTTGTACTATAGAGTTTAGAAGGATCTCATATGACTTCTTAATTGCATTAAAATCATAGAGTTCAACTCAATGATATAATTGATTACTGAAAGGGATTTAATAACTTGCATTTTTCGTGACAATACCCATGAATTGAATTGAATAAACTAAAATTAACTGAACAGAACAGAACTGAGCTGAGCTGAATTGAACTGAATTGAATGAACTGAACTGGATTGAACTGAATTGAATGAACTGAATTGAATGACCTGAACTGGATTGAACTGAATTGAATGAACTGGACTGGATTGAACTGAATTGAATGAACTGAATTGAATGACCTGAACTGGATTGAACTGAATTGAATGAACTGAACTGGATTGAACTGAATTGAATGAGCTGAGCTAAAACTGAACTTGAACTGAACCAAAACTTTCTACGTTCCACTGAACAGAAAATGAAACTGAAATTGAAACTGAAACTAAAATTGAACTCCCTTATTCTCTACGTTCTACTGAAACTGAATTTCGTTTATTAAACTGAAACTGAAACTTGCTACTCGTGAACTGAACTCACGCATCGTTCGGGCTATAACTCTCTAAGAAATCTAGCGATAATTCAATAGCCGAATCAAATCTTCATTGAGGTATACTACCGAATAAGGTGACCCTGATTGTGTCACTAATCATATAATGTCATTCGTTGAAATCATCTTGGGGTCACTGCTCCTTCGAGTCCTTCATTCTTTAACCATATCTTTTAAGCTCTCTTTAGATATGCAGTCTCATTCCTGCATACCCTCGGAGTCCCTCTCATTCTAATGTATTCCGGTTCATTCATCTTACTGAACATATATGTTCATCGGGATAATAGATAACTGGTATCGTTCTATGTTCTTTTACATTCGTGATAATACATCTTAGAGTACATTTGACTAATCTCTCTTTTGGAAACTACTACCTTAGAAAAGTTCGAAAGCTTTCTAAGTTCTCATTCCTCATTGAAACAGAGTTTCAAAGCTTACTCATGAACTGATCTCATTGAAATAAAGTTTCAAAATTTAATCCTATTGTCCTCTTCTTTTATTCGAGCCGCTAAGATCCTACTTCTTAAGTCACGTTTCAAAATCATCTCTCCTTGATGAATAAACGTGCTTTGGATCACACACGTATTTTCTAAGTTATGACACATGGAAAACGTCGTGAACGTTTCCAAAACTATGTGGTAAGACTAATCCGTATACCATTGGACATATTCTTTTCAAGAATTTCATACGATCCAATAAAACGAGGTCTAAATTTTCTATTAACATCAAATATTATTAATCCTTTAGAAGGAGAAACCTTCAAGAAAACAGTATCTCATATTTCAAATTGTAGCTCGGTTCTACGAGTGTTAGCATAAGACTTATGTCTAACATGAGCTTATTTGATTCTTCCTCTAATCTGGCGAACGATCTCTATCATTTTGCCGACTGAGTTTGGGCCCACTATGGCTCTTTCTCCAACTTCGTCTCAATACAATGGTGACCTACACTTTCTCCCATAAAGTGCCTCATATGGTGCCATTTCTATTGTTTCCTGATAGCTGTTGTTATAGGCAAACTCAATTAATGGTAGTACTGCTTCCCAACTTCCACCTCTGTCAAGAATCACAGTTCTCAACATATATTCCAGAGTTTGAATAGTCCTTTCGGACTGTCCGTCAGTTTGAGGATGAAAAGCAGTACTGAAATTTAGTCTCGTACCTAACTATTTCTGCAAGCTTATCCAGAATCTGGATGTAAACTTCGAGTCTCGGTCTGACGTTATCGAGATAGGTAAGCCGTGCAGGCGTATGATTTCTCACACGTACAATTGAGCCAGCTTATCTGAACCGTACGTGATCATTATAGGTACAAAATGAGCAGATTTTGTGAGCCGATCCACCATTACCCAAATGGTAGTATTTCATCTCTTAGATTTGGGTAATCCAGTCACAAAATCCATCGCTATGTGTTCCCATTTCCACTCTGGGATCTCTAACGGCTGTAGTTTCCCATAGGGTCTTTGGTGTAATGCTTTCACTTGTTGACAAGCTAAACATCTCTCCACAAAAGAGGCTATGTCTCGTTTCATACCGTCCCACCAAAATTTCTTTTCAGATCCTGGTACATTTTTGTACTCCCAGGGTGAGCGGTATAGGGTGTATCATGTGCTTCGCTCATGATCTCGTCCTTGAGCTTTTCATTGTGCGGAATGCACAATCTTCCTTCAAAGGTGATGGTGTTGTCAGCTTCTTCTATGTAGTTTGTGACGTCGTTATTTCTCACCTTGCCGTATCTTCTCCAATTTCTCATCCATCCTTTATGCTTCTAGAACTCGACCTCTCAGGTCTGGTTCTATCACTAAGGTGGCGATAATTCCTTCCACAGTTTCGAGAGGCTGTAAGACTTCTAAGTTCATCTTACTGAACTCTCTTAAAAGGTTTGTCTCTTGAGTTAGTAGAAATGCGATCTTTGACGAGCTTTTACGACTTAGAGCATCAGCTACGACGTTAGCTTTGCCCGGATGGTAATTGATACCGCAGTCGTTATCTTTTACTAATTCTAACCATCTTCTCTGTCTCATATTAAGGTCTTTCTGCTCGAAAGAAAAATGCTTGAGACTCTTATGATCCGTGAAAATTTCACACCGAACTCCGTAAAGGTGGTGCCTCCAAATTTTCAAAGCATGCACTACTGCAGCTAGTTCCAGATCATGAGTGGGATAGTTAAGCTCATGTGGTCTGAGTTGTCGCGATGCGTAGGCTATGACTTTTCGTTCTTGCATCAATACACATCCTATCCATTCTTGGATGCATCTGTGTAAACGACATACTCCTTATTCGGTTCAGGGACAGCTAAAACTGGGGCTGTGGTCAACTTGTCTTTCAACAGTTGAAAACTATCCTCACACTCCTGAGACCATTTGTACTTGATTCCTTTTCGCAGCTGCTGCGGCATTGGTCTCGCTATCTTAGAAAATCCTTCTATAAATCTTCGGTAATATCCCGCCAATCCTAAGAAACTTCTGATTTCGTTGGGAGTGGTCAGTGACTTCCAATTTCGTACTGCTTCTACCTTTGTTGGGTCCTGGGATTGCCAGTATCGGGGCGGTAGTCAACTTTTCTCTCAAAAATTGAAAACTAGCTTCACATTCTAGGACCACTTAAACTTGATTCCTTCAGACGACACAATGTGTCCAAGAAACATTACTTCCCTAAGCCAAAATTCATACTTGCAGAATTTAGCATAGAACTTCTCGTTTCCGAGGGTTTCTAAGGAAATTCTTAGATGTTTATTATGTTCTTCTTCATTCTTCGAGTAGATAAGAACATGGGTTAATGGGTTAAACTACCCAATTTCATAAGAAAAAAATAAAAAATGCCCACCCATAATAAAAAGATAAAAAATACCCATACTTACAATTTTAACCCTCAATTATAACATGAGCACATGATCACTTTGATCATGTTATTCGAAAAA
>JAPKLX010000472.1:105339-123365 GCA_026898415.1 Leonotis leonurus | reverse complement strand
CGAAAAAAATACCATGAAATAAATTATAACATGAGCACATGATCACTCTGCTCATGTTATTCGAAAAATTATCATGAAGTAATTATAACCCAATAATAAAAGTTTTTAATATATTAAGGGTAATAGGGTCTTTTTGAGATAAATGTGGGTATAATTTATCTTTTCTTTTTAGTTGGTTATTTTTTATCTTTTTCTTTTGAATTGGGCCATTTTAGCACTTGCCCCTAAGAACATCATCTATAAAGACCAAGACAACTTGTCGAGGTAAGGGTGGAACACACGGTTCATCAGGTCCATGAACACTGCGGTGCATTGGTTAATCCGAAAGGCATCACTATAAACTCATAGTGACCATACCGGGTTCGAAAGGCAGTCTTAGGAACATCTTCCGGTCGGATTTTCAGTTGGTGGTATCCTGATCGTAAATCTATCTTCGAGAAAACGTTTGCTCCCTTCAGTTGATCAAACAAGTCGTCTATCCTTGGCAAAGGATATCGGTTCTTGAGTATCAGCTTATTTAAGCCTTTGTAGTCTATTCACATTCTTAGAGTTTCATCCTTTTCTTTTTCATGAAAAGCACGTGTGACACCTAAGGTGATACACTAGGACTGATAAAACCTAGGTCCAAAAGTTCTTGATGTTGCATCTTGAGTTCTTCTAACTCTTTAGGGATCATCGTAAATGATGGTTTGAGTATTGGTGTTGATCAAGATTCTAGGTTGATTAAAAATTTCTAATTGTCCATTTGATGGTAATCTTGGCAGTACTTCTAAAAATACATCTGGGCATTCTCGTACAATGGAGACACCTTAAATATTCCTTTCTTTTTCCATTTCCCACTGAGATGAACGAGATAGGCTGAACATCCTTTTTTCACCAGTTTCTCGGCTTGTAGTGCCGAGATAACTGTCTTTCCACAACTCGTGGTAATCCCGTGAAATCTAGTGGGTTCCTCACCAGGAGATTGAAATGAGATTTGCCTCTCATTACAAAGGATTGTGGCGTAGTTTTCAGCTAGCCAATCCATTCCTAAAATTATGTCCACGTCGTTCATGGTGATGACACTAAGATCGTTTGTTAAGATCTTAAATGATCCTAAGTTCAAGTTCAGATTGGAGCATGCGTGTGTAAGCATAGTAGTTCCTCCTAAAGGTGAAGACACCGTCATAGTTGTCTCAACTAGTTCTGGTTCCAGCTTTAAGTTCTCTACGCATGCTTTAGCAATGAAAGAATGGGATGCTCCAGTATCAAATAAAATTATTACTGGCATGTCGAGGAGTGTTCCCATACCTGTCAGTTTGCCCTGATTTCCTTCAGGTTGCTTTTGTTTCATTGCGTAAGCTTGGTCTGTCATGGCTGTTTCTAATGTATGCGTCGTTGGTACTAAGAGTTTAGATCGATGGCTCATAACTAACGATCACAACTTCTTGAGGCTTCTAATAGGCTGTACTTAACATTATAGAATTCTTGGGAATTCTAGATTTAAGATTTATTATTCAAGGATAATTAAATCTTTAATAACTAAGTTAATAATTGCATTCGGTTTAGATTCTACGGTAGAAACGATAACTTATCGGATCATAGCCGTGATCTTGAAGAGAAGATCTCTCTCTCTCTTTTGTTTTCTCGTAATTGGCCTTAGCCTTTGTTTTGGATATTCTCCTTTCTCTGGTTCTTTTCGTTTCTTCTTTATTCAGATTGTTCTCGTTCTCGATTTCGAGTTGTAAAAGTTCTTCTAAGTTCTCGTCTAAGTTCTCTTTTCTAAAGGGAACATACATCTTAAAGCATTCTACGTTCATAGGAAAAAGCTCTAACGTCATGACAATGATTATGACTCGTCATAAAAGAAACATTTAAACTTCAACTTTGAAAAGAATCGTTCTTACTGCTTCCACTTAAAAACTTCACTTCAAAACATCTTAAAAACTTTTCTCTTGGAGTATACCTTTTTCTTTTTTCAATACTCAACTTCATACTAAAGAAATACGTATATTTCTTTTAAAAATCTCAAACTTCATTTAGAAAGAAATACCTTCATTTCTTTTTAAATCTCAAACGCAATTTGAGAAGAAATACATTCTTTTCCTCTTTAAAAACTTTAAACTTCAACTCCTGAAAATGTTTACCTCTGTTGGGAACCCTAAAAGTTTGTTAGTGTTGATGATGGTATCTCGAAACACACTTAGCTTAGAACAAAATCTGTTCTTCATATAAAACCCGATCACTATAGATAAGGTGATTTCTGTTATGGAAGAGATTAGGAGATGACTTAAAATGTAAAAGAGATGTTCCTATAGAAGTCATTCTCAACTTAGAATAGGACGAAGTCAAGTTTTTTATGCCAAAGAAGAATCGATCTGCTGTAACAGACAGTGACCAGATCGATGACCAGATCGATACCTACAGCGAGGAACCAGAACGATTGAGTCATCAATCCATCAGCTGACATCATCCTATACATCATATACATTTGCCACGTCAAGATCCAAGTCCATCCAACAGGGTTTGGAAAGAAAATCTACGATTAAACATATAAGGAAAGAGACCGTTAGCAATCTGATTTCCATAAATCAGAGATTGAGCCAACCTTTTCTATATGGCAAGAACAGATATGATGGAAACCATTGATTGGCAATATACCATCTATCTCACGCCAATCAACAACGGCTAGAATTTCAATATTCAATGCCTATATAGTTGAAGTCAACAAATCTGGAAAGATAGAACTTACGCACGAGATATACTGCAATTATTCTTCAAGTATTCTGCATTCCAGACTTAGAACTTCAACACTCTGTGATTCTACATCACACCAACCACCTCGATTCAAGTCTGTCTTGTTGAGAGAAAGAAGATCACCCTGCTAGCTAGTAGATTTCTAGTGGTAACGTAGAGGTAATCTGTTGTAAAGGGACACGACCCTTCATTCGTGCATAAGTATCAGTCTAGGTATGATTGATACTTGTGACTCGTTCTCCACGAGTATAAAGAAGCAGAGTATCCTAGTAGTGGATAATCTGGTCTAGTTCTGACCAGATCGTGGACGTAGGGATTTCCCGAACCACGTTAAACAACCGTGTGCTTTATATTTCCGCATATTTCATTTTCAGTTGTTTATTGTTCTAACTCTCTGCATAATCATCCATCTGCATCTCAATCAATCTCTCTAATCAATCTGGTTAATAATATAAGGTTTTCAAAACAAGAGCAAATCATTAATCCACCATTATTCCGCACTCACTCTACACTCAGAAAGTAATAAGATCACTCTTATTATCAACTAAGTGTTTTCACTAAGAGAGTAATCTGTTTGGACTGAATCTGTTATCGATCTGTATATCGATCTGTTTAGTCACTGCCAAGCAATTTCTCGTATAGAATAGCTTGAGCTCTCTTATAAACTGTCAAGTAAAACTGAAAAGTTTGTATTTGGTGTATTCCCCCCCCATACACCAAACCTTGCTCTTTCGGGACCAACAACCTCTTTCTCGTTGAGCGTGATGTGTCGGAGTGCTAGGCTTGTCGACTCACTCAACTAGTCTAGCGAACGATACTAGACTAAACTCGAAAGAAGACTCTTGGGTTTAAAGCAAATTGCTCTGATACCACTCTGTCACGCCCCGTCCTCCGCCCTTGTGGCGAAGTCCGGGCGCGCGACTATAGAATAGATAAATAAAGATAAAGCGGAACCTTGAAAGCTTTGACTGAAACGAAAGATAATTAGATAACTGAGTTTCAGTACATGAAAAAGAGTTTAACTCTGAATTGACACCTTCGTTAAACAAAACTGATGGAACCTCTTGCAGCGGAATAAGGATCGACATAAGTCTACGTGTATGAAGACACGTAGACACCCAAGACTTAAATAAAAGATCGACAAGCCCGTCATAGCATCTCCCTTCATCACGTCTCAACCTGCACATTTATATATACATGCAGGGCTGAGTACAAAAGTACTCAGTAGGCACATTGCCCGAAATCACATACATACATATATAATTGTCAATGCCGTAAGAGTGACATATAGGGATTTTGTCTTTAAAAGCACCTACGTTCACTAAATCCTTTTTGTGAAACCTGAACTTTTGACAGCGCTGTCTTATTTTCTTTAGTATACAAGCCATATCTGCCCTTTTAATGGTACCGAGAAGGTGGCCACCTTCTACGGACACCGAACCGGTCGATACCTTCAACAACTCACGGTCCCCTCGACGGGTCGACACATTCGTCGACTCACAGTCCTTTTGTGTACACTAGTTCGAGTGGGGATGCTTACCCACTGGAACCCGAATTCGATTTTCCTTTCATTTAGATCCTTAATTCAGGAATCTTCCAGATAGGCATTGATACAAAACATAAAACATTTTCGGCAAGACAATACTTTGAAACATTTATTTTTCTCACTTTGAAATCCTTTCGGAAACAATATAAATAGCATTATGCACACATAATTTTATTTGTAGTAGAAAGCCTACTTGGATCGTCTGGACTGACGACTGCTTCGTTCTCGAACTGTGGTCCTGACCTTTCGTCGTACCCTTTAAATAAACCTCGAGTGAGATAATGTTTTCGAGCGCATCTAATATTTGCTAAGTGTAAGGAATTATTATCCTTTGTTATTTGAGAATTATTCTCGGTTCTTTTAACTCGGCTATCGTTCGAGTTTCGGATTTAAATTCTAGGAGGGTCGTTCGATGATTTCTAATCAAACCATATTTTGACTTTGATTAAACACCTAACTTCATGTTTGATCATTTCTCAGTACTCATGCTCGTCTAAGATCAAAACATCTAGGAATATCATGAAACTTAATACAATGATATAACCCTATAATAAAACACGTTCGTTAAATAAAACATCACATAACACTTTTTCATGCTCTCGAGTTCAAATGAAATGAGCAGTTGATTTTGAAAAATCCTAATAAATTGGAAATTTTTCCAATTGCAACGAATCAAACTTTAAAGTGACCATAACATCGTAAAGTTCTATAATTCGAAGACAAAACACATAAAATCATTTTACCCTATTTTTCACGAATTTTCAAAGTTAGATAATTTCCAGATTTTCGCTGGAATTGACAGTTTGCGCAACCATTTTGAAAAATTCATAACAAATCGAAAACACAACGAAACGGGGTGATTCAAGTTGGAGATTACTCCTAACTCGATCTAGTATTTTATTATGTTAAAATTTTACTCTTTCTGTACTTGAAACGACGAAATAAAATCCGGCAGAAACTGTCGCCCGCACTCATTTTTTTTAAAACATACTCGATTAATTCTGTAAATTCAATTAATACTCGTATTTAACCTACATACATGATTGTCTATTCGGTTCATCCGAGAAAAATCGAAAACATATAAAACGACAAGTTCAAATTAACTTCTCAAAACCTAACATGCTTAGATTTTATCGAAACTTAAAACACACGTTCATCTAACTCATACGAGCAATACTAATTCTCGACATTTTTCGATTCGGGTTCGACCAGATAAAAATCGAAAAGGGCAGCCCCTATTTCACTTTTTCATCGAGCTCAAAATATGAAAATGAAACCGTAGAAACGTAGGTAAGATCGAGGGCTACCTTTCTATCGGATTAGATTTCGAAGAAATCGGAAAAACGAGACGAACGAGACGAACGGGACGAGAATCGGAGCAAAGCTCCTCCTCCTTTTCCTCTTTCTCTCTCTCACGTGAATTCTGAATAATGGGGTGACTTTGTGGTCTTTTTATAGGCCACAAAGTTGCCCGTAAAATATCTAATCCAGTTTGGATTAGACCGTGGACGTAGGGGGTTTCCCGAACCACGTAAAAATAACTGTGCCATTTAAATTCTGCATTTTATGTTCAGTTGTTTTTATTCTGCATCTATCATACTCATTCAAATCTGCATTCTTAATCTATCTTCTAAATACTCGATTAAGTCCTCAAAAGATTTTCTTAACAAGAGCACCGACTAAGTCCACCATTATTCCGCACACGATACACTGTTAGAGTTTAAGTCTAAACTTACTCTCTGCCTTGTATAACTCACTTGAGAGACTTTACCTGGATAGAACAAGATCGATTAGAGAATCAATCTGTTTTATCACCTTGAGCAATCTGTGTTTCAGAAAGCTACATCTCTCAGATTTAATTAGTCAAGTAAACTAAAAAGTTTGTATTTGGTGTATCCCCCCCCCCCATACACCAAACCTTGCTCTTTCGGGACCAACAAGTGGTATCAGAGCAGTGGTTCAAACTGACCATTGTTTTGTTTCACAAGGTTAATACCTGCGTGGTCTACTTGAATAGATCTAGAAAATCTTTTTCATCATCTGCATCCTATCTGTCATTATGGAATCATCTGTTACCAGGGCATGCGAAGAATTCTCCATCCAAGGTTACAGAGAGTGGAGTTTCAGAATCAAGATGTGTCTCAAAGCTCATCACTGCTTGATGTGGAAAGTAATTGAGGAAGGACCTCTAGCCATTACTGAAGAAACTACTCGAATTACTGAGACAGGAGCAGTTAAAGAAACTGTACTAAAAGATCCCAGAAAGTACACCTCAGAAGAAAGAAGAGAAGCAAATCTAGATGATTTTGCTAAAGGAGTTATTTCCAGTACTGTAAAAGGAGTCCATCTGGCTAAGATCCAAGATCTTGATACAGCCAAAGAAATGTGGGAAGCCTTGAGAGATCTCAGTCTAGGATCCGAAGCAATGATCGAGAACAAGCTATCCTCAGCGTGTAACAAGTTCGATGAATTCAAGATGAAACCTGGAGAAACCATTGAACAAATGAAGAATAGGTTCACTGAAGTGCTACTGGAAGTATCTGCCTTCAAGAAGGATAAGTACACACAGAGAGAGAAGAATCTCAAGATTCTTAGAGCTCTACCACCAAGCTGGGAAATTTACTCAGCTATGCAACCTCTGCGTACTGATTTCAATGATCTATCTGTAGAAGCACTCTTTGATCATCTAGCTGTCCATGAATGTGACATCAGAAGGATTCACGGACCAGATTACTCCTCCAGCAAGAAAAGCGAGAATAGCACAAAGAAGGAGAAAGAGACTGCCTTCAAAGCGAAGTGCAAAACAGATGAATCAGCATCATCTGCTACACCAGCTGAAGGAGGATATGACAAATTACTCAAAGAATTCTCAATGATTGCTAAGAGAATGGACAAGATGGAAGTCAGATCAAGAAAATATCGAAGGTTCTACAAAGACAACAAAAGTAGATATCAGAAGAGCAAAGAAGCAGAACGATCTGATGACAATACAGAAAGTAGAGGTAATGGTAAAATCACTAATCCTACTGACTATACTTGCTATGGTTGTGGAAGAACAGGACACTTCAAGACAGACTGTCCTGACCTATCCAAAAGCCAGAGAGAAGAACTACGAGCTAAAAGGGACAGAAAGCTAAAAGCTCAACGTAAAGCTATGATAGCAGAAGAAGAAGAAGAAGATTCCAGCTCAAGCCATCTATCTGATAGTTCCACAGATGATGATGAAGCATTCTTTGCCAAAGAAGAAGAAGACTGGGATGAATGCTATGCAGGACTAGACAACGGTCTAGATGATGTAGAGGTACAATCCTGCAACTCTAACTCTTCAAATAATACTATTCTGGAACAGGAAATAGTAGATCAAGATGAATACTCTTGGGATGAAGTAAATGACATGTTCAAAAGCTACTCGAGCATCAAGAGGTTATTTAAAGAAGTAGTTGAAGAAAATGAAAGAATGAAGAAAACAGAACAGATACTAAGTACTACTAACACACAGTTCGTTGTTAAAATTGCTGATCTGGAAGAACAGATTAAAGGAAAAGACAATGAAATTCATTCGCTGAATTCTAAAGTCAAAGATCTCATTACAAGAAACAATGTTGCTGAAGAGAAGATCAAGAAAGGAAAAGAAATGATCTACAAGAGTGATGAACGTGCTAAACTGCTAATTAACATGCAGCAAAAGGGTACATCTGGAATAGGATATCCAGGCCATTCAGATAAAACCTCGTGTTCCATAAAATTCGTACCAGAAAGGAAACAGATACCAGATCAAGTGATAAATCTTAAGAACAAGAAAGAACAACCACAGAAGATGATGGTGAAACAGACTGGAAACAGACAGTACCATCATACAAGGGAACGACCAGTAGATTATACAGAAACAGAAAGGGTTCACAAGAAGAATGTCAACAGGACAGCACCTACTAACAAAGGATTAAAGAAGGATGGAATAAAAAGATATCATCCATCTATATATCACTCTGTGTCAAAAGTAGATAATAATGGAAATATTATTACTTGTTATATTGCTGTCCCCAACCCAAAAATGTTCTGGATTCGAAAGGGAACATTTGCTAATAACCAAGCACCCAGATATTGAAGGGTAGCTAAGTGTACTTAATTGCAGGATCAGAAGACTGCAAGAAGGTACAAGGTAGCAAAAGGAGCAATCTGGATAATAGATAGTGGCTGCTCAAAACACATGACGTGTGACAAGAACCTACTATCAGACTACATAGAGAAACCAGGACCTCATGTCACTTTTGGATGTAATTCAAAAGGATATACTAGAGGATATGGAAACATAAAAGTTGGCAAGACCACCATCACTAACGTATCATACGTTGAAGGACTTAGCCACAATCTATTCTCTGTAAGTCAGTTCTGTACCAATGGTAATCAAATTGTCTTTAATGCTAACAATTGTTTGGTGAAGAACAAGGAAGGAGATGAGATACTCCTTACCGGGATATTGCAGGATAGACTATATATTGTGCAATGGAACAACCAGATAGAGACCTGTCTGGTCACTAAGACAGTGTCAGAAACTAGCTGGCTATGGCATAAAAGATTAAGCCATCTCAACTTCAAATCAATCAATAAGATTGCACGAGAGAAACTAGTTGAAGGATTGCCAGAACAAGTCTATGACAAAAGCCACGTTTGTGAAGCGTGTCAAGCTGGAAAGCAGACCAGATCATCTTTTTCAAGCAAATCTGCTCAGAGCTCAACCAGAATACTAGAATTACTACATTTAGACTTATTTGGTCCAGTTAAACCATTAAGCATAAATGGTAGGAAATATACTCTAGTCATCATTGATGATTATTCAAGGTTTACTTGGGTAATATTTCTGTTTAAGAAGAAAGAAACTCTGGAGAAGCTGCCAAACTTTCTTAACAAAATCACCAAGAAAAAGGAAGTTTCTGTTACCACCATCAGAACAGATCGTGGAACAGAATTTCTAAACCAGAAAGTTGAGGAATACTGCAACCAGATGGGAATCACTCACCAGACATCTGCTGCTAGAACTCCTCAACAGAATGGAGTAGTTGAGAGAAGAAACAGATCATTAAAAGAAGCAGCTCGTACTATGCTCAATGCAACCAGACTGCCAAAGAAATTTTGGGCAGAAGCCATCTATACAGCATGCTACACCCAGAACAGATCAGCTGTTACCATCAGACATGGGAAGACACCCTACGAGATATGGAACAACAGAAAACCCAGGATTCATTACTTTCGTTCCTTTGGCTGTCTGTGTTACATTCACAATAATGGGAAATCTCAGTTGAAAACCTTTGATAGCAAAGCTGATCCAGGAATATTCTTAGGATATTCTGATGTTAGCAAAGCTTATAGGGTTTTTAACAAGAGGACTCACATTGTGGAAGTAACACCTCATATTGTCTTTGATGAATCTGTTATTAGTGACAGAGAACTAGATATTGATCAAACACAAGACCAGAACGAAAACCAGAAAGCAAAAGGGATTCTGTTAGAAGATATTCTAATCTGGAATACATCAGAAGAGAATGAAGTTGAAGTTCCAAACAGTGCTGAAGCAGTAAGCTTGCAGCAAGGGGGAACAGAACAGACAACCTTAACTACACCAGAAGACAATCAGCCTGAAGGAGAAGACAATTCTAATGAACCAGAACCAGATCAACCCGAAGAATCAAGAGATTCAAATGGTTGGAATAATGATCAAGAAGAACCAGAAACTGAAAATCCTTTTCAAACTTCTCATCCAGAATTTGAGGACCCAACAAATGAACCAGAACCTGAGATATCAGAAGAGGAGATATCTAACAGAAGGAAATGGATTCAAGAAAATCACCCTTCTGAACAGATTGTTGGGAACCCAACAGACAGAGTTAGAACCAGAAGAATGCATGGAGAAAGTGCACTTCTCAGTTGTTATTTATCACGAGCTGAACCCTCTGACACCTATGAAGCACTTAGAGATGCAGACTGGGTCATAGCTATGCAAGAAGAACTCAATGAGTTCAAAAGAAACCAAGTCTGGTATATGGTAGACAGACCAAAACATCAAGGGGTGATAGGTGTAAAATGGGTATTCAAAAACAAACGAGATGAGAATGGAGAAGTAGTCAGAAACAAGGCTAGACTAGTTGCAAAGGGATACAATCAACAGGAAGGTATCGATTTCGATGAGACCTTTGCACCAGTGGCCAGATTGGAAGCAATTAGACTATTTTTAGCATATGCTGCATACAAGAGATTCAAATTATACCAGATGGATGTTAAAAGCGCATTCCTTATTGGCATACTTGAAGAAGAAGTGTATGTTGAGCAACCACCTGGTTTTGAAGAAGAGAATCCTGACCAGAGAGTATATAGACTAGTTAAAGCTGTCTACGGTTTAAAACAGGCACCCAGAGCGTGGTATGAAACATTGTCAACATTCCTACTGGAATCAGGCTTCAGAAGAGGTTCTGTTGACAAGACATTATTTGTCATCAAAGTCAAAGAACACATTCTGTTGGTCCAGATATATGTTGATGACATAATCTTTGGATCACAATCTCCCTATCTGTGTGACAAATTTGCAGAACTAATGAAGAACAAATACCAAATGTCCATGATGGGTGAGATGAATTTCTTTTTAGGTCTGCAGGTAAAACAATTACCAGATGGTATCTTTGTTAATCAAGCAAAGTACATCAACGATCTGCTAGTCAAGTTTGGAATGAAAGACAGCAGAGCAGTGAAAATTCCTATGCAATCAAATGGAAAGATAGATCCAGACCCAGAAGGAAAACCAGCTAACATTACTCAATATAGAGGAATTATTGGCTCTCTGCTATACCTTACAGCAAGCCATCCAGATATCACATATGCAGTTGGAGTTTGCGCCAGATATCAAGCCAATCCTAAAGAATCACACATGGAAGCTGCCAAAAAGATACTTAGATATCTTAAGGGAACAGCTAACATTGGTCTCTGGTATCCACAAGATGATAACTTTGAGCTTACAGGCTATTCTGATTCAGATTATGCAGGATGCAAACTGGACAGAAAGTCTACCTCTGGGACGTGTCAATTCCTTGGAAACAAGTTGATATCTTGGTTTTCAAAGAAACAGACATCTGTTGCTACATCAACCACAGAAGCAGAATATATGGCTGCTGGAAGCTGTTGTGCACAGATTCTATGGTTGAAACAGCAACTAAGAGACTATGAGATTGAAGTAAAGGAGATACCTATATTCTGTGACAGCTCAAGTGCTATAGCTATAACACAGAATCCAGTACTCCACACAAGATGCAAACATGTTGATGTAAGACATCATTTTATCAGAGATCATGTAGAGAGAAAGCACATCAAGATTGAGAAGATTCATACAGACATCCAACGTGCTGACATCTTAACTAAAGCATTACCAGAAGAAAGATTCAAGATGTTGTGTGGAAAACTTGGACTACTCAGTCTTGATAAAGATGACCAGAAGGCTACCAGATAGCCAAGACCAGAAAGCTACCAGATAGCTAAATACCAGAAGGCTACCAGATAGTCACCAGAACGTTAGTTACAAGAATGACAGAAAGCTCAGTTGAAATAAAATACACGTGGCATAATTTTCTCTATAAATTGACGAAAAAGCCATGTGAAAATTATTTCTTAAATGCTAAGTCAAGGGGGAACTTTTAAGGAAATTGAAGCGTCAAGATAAAAGACGTCACTCTCCTAGGTTACAGGACTGTAAAAGATATTTTTACCCTAGATTTACTAAATCTTCTATTTTCGTCATGATTAGCACAACTTTGGGAACTGGGATCGAGGAAATCCCTGCAAGAAACAGGAAAAGGAAAGTTGCCAAAAGTAAGAGATACGCACACGCTCGCATATAGACCCTAGGATCTAGAGCGTCCATCTCACGCAAAGAAAGGCGGCAAAACAAATCATAGAAGCGGGAAAATCTAAAAAGGGAGAAGATTTTTCTTAACTCTTCGAATTACTTACTGTTTTAATTTTGCTTAATTATTGTTGTTATATATATATGCGATATCTTCTCTAAACTGTTCATCTTCACTTTATCGCACTGAGCACTTCTCAAAGTTTCTAAGCACTTAAGAATTTCCCAAAACTTCTGCAAATCGCTTCTAAAAACATCTTTGCGTTTGACTATGGCACCCCAAACTTCATTATTTCTCCAACACATTGCTGAGGTTCAGAGGTTTCTTTCACCTGAACCATATGCTGTTCTTGACACCCATGGTTTTCGAAAACTTGAAGAAATTTTTGGCATGGTTACACGCTGCAAAGGTTTTACTGTCATTATATTTCCTTTATATCTACATTTTATTTCTGTGTTATATGAACTACTGTTCTTGTGCGAATTTTCATGCTTGGTCATGTAATCTGATGAATATATGTATCTATTTGCCTTGAATGTTCTTGTGACATTAGGTTTTTGCAATATCGTTACTGGGCACCCCAAAATGTTTCTGGCAAAACAAGTAGCCTCTTTCTATCTGACATGGCAGAGTGACAAACATGGCTTTGAAGCTAATGTTTTGATGCCAATCGGGGATAGAACAAGCAAAACCCCATACAACGTGATTGAGATGATCAACCAGACCTATAGGTTGAAGGATGAAGGCCTATCCTTGGAAGAGATCACTTCTGCACAACTGCAAGAAGCAGTGGAAATAGTAATGGTGGTACCGACAAAGTACACTGGAAGAATGTTTCAGAGATCTCTACTTCAACCAGGTTTCAAGTTACTACTGGAACTGGTTCAAAGGATTTTTCTGAATCACAGTGGAACATATGACCAAGTGACCCCGGAGAAGTTCAGAATCCTCACAGCTGTTGTACTCAATCTTCGAATCAACTGGAGCAGAATTTTGTTTGAGCTGATGGCAAAGGAAGCCAAGTTGGTCACTTACACCAAGGACAGCAGGGGCAGAGGAACCTCGGTGGAAGTTAGAAGAAATCTCCGACACTCCACCAAGATCAGTTTGATGGTGGAAAGATTCTTCAAGCAGAAAATCTGGGATGATGCAGAGGAATACAACATTCATCACTCTATTCCCAAGGACCAACACCAGTTGGAAATGTCACTGGGACTAGCACCGCAATTCTTCAACAAGATACCTGACGAAGTGCACCGTGTTGCTGCACTGGAAATGGGTAGTTCCAACCCTACTTGGATGCCACCTACTAAAGGTGTGGAGAAGAAGAAGGAGAAAGTAGTCAAAGAAAAGGCAGCACGTAAGCGAGGTAGTTCTGTGGAGACAGAAACTTCTGCCTCCCTGCCAAAACAGAAGAAGAGAAGACTTCAGAAAACTCAGGAACCATCACCACCACCAGCAGCAACAGCTGAACAATCAGATTTACCAGAACATGACGAAGAACCAACACAAGCAGCAACAGAACAACCAGAAACTCCAACAGCAGAGATTCAACCAGAAACAAGTCATCCGGAGAAAGATATTTCTCCTGACAGAACAGCTACTCCTTCTCCAAGCAGAATGGAAAGGATAAGCGAGGATGAAGAAGAAGGCGAATCTGCTGATGAGGAGGAGGAGAGAAAACGCCAGGCAGAGAGTGTCATCAGCTTACTGGAAAATGAGGCAGAACACTCTGTCCTCCAAGATTTTCCCAACATTCAACAACTTCCCGAGAGTTTGGAAGTTGCCAAGCGTGTCAAATTTTACTTGCTGGTCAAGGACAGCGAGTATTACATTTTTGATGCACTGCTCCAGATCAAGTCAATTGATGAACTGAAGAAGGAAGAGGCCACACTTCTCAATCTACTTCAAGTTTCCACAGTTCATGAAGTGAGAGCAGAATATCAACACCTTATCTCGAGCCTCATGAAGCAGGAGGCAGCAGCATTGAAGGTTGATCTGCCAACACCACAACCTGAGGTCCAGATACCAGAATCTGTTCCCACGCACAATCAACCAGCACAGGGAGAAACTTCAACAAGACAGTCTCCCAAGAAAACACCCATCATTGACCTTGATTCTGGTGATGATGAACCAGTAGGTCAGACTATTGGTGGTGAACCAAGCGATGAAATCTACACACAGGGAGCTGCACAGAAGCTAAAGAAACACGTCAATTTCTATACAATGGAAGAACTACTGGAGAGGGAAACCAACACATTCAACAACTACCAACTGGACAACCTGATCACTCTTCGCGTTGAGGATCAGATGACGGACATCTGTAACTCTCTTCAAGAGAAGGCAACACAGATACTCTCTGACTTCAATCAGCACCAAAAGGACTATGTGAACGACATGGACCATGACATCAGAGCCAAGCTCAGGACAGTCAGGAAGGAGCTTGACAAGAAAATTGATGATGATAGATTGGCAAATGAAGCAGGTCAAGCCAAGATCAACCTCCGTCTAACTGGCATAGACAAAAAAGCAGAAAAGGCCACTACCTTGCTTGCTAACCTGCTGGCCAAACAAGATGAATCAATCAGTGCTGCTGTTGACAAGAAAGGAAGTGCACTCGCTGCTCAACTGAAGGAAGACACTGGCCTGTCCATCCACTCCCAACTAGCTCATTTTGAAAATGAGAAATTTGTGGAGCTGATGCGGAAACACCAGGTCGATGTCTTAAATGACCTTCTCTACCCCACTCCTGAAGAGCACGAGCAGCAAGTCACTCGCATCACTGCTGTTGAAGAGCTACAAGAGACTTATGACAAAACCTTGTCAACAATGAACAGCAGGCTAGAAAAGAAATTGGATGCCTCTGACCAAACGATTAACTTACTGCTTGGTTTCAAGGCAGATGCTGAGGAAAAGATGGAGAAGCTGACTGAAGAGCTAGCTTCAATGCGCACCCTCCTAGCTACCCTCTTTGATGATGTCAAAAAGGGGGAAACATCAGCCAGCAAGGGAGGCAAAGGAAGTAGCAAGAACATACCCGAAAAAGTGGCTGGTCCAGAAGCAACAGATGCTGGAACAGAAATACCTGTACCAGCAACCCAACCCAGACCAACCACACCTCCAAGACCTGACCCAACCCTACTGGGATCAGAACAAATTCAAGATCAACCTGCACCTACACCTGCGAGACCAGACAGAGGCAAGAAGCCTATAGATGAAGGAGACCAGATAGCAGAGTTGCTGCTTTTTGGAGTGAGCATGGATCAAGCCTGTGATCCAGTATTCAGAGCACAATTCTACAAAGATCAGGCTGAGAGAGAGAGAAAGATTGCTGCACAGGAGGCCAAAGAAAAATCTTTACAAACTCCTTTCTCTTCACCTTCATCTACAGAGCGCTCACAACAACAGTCATCACAATCGACCACCCAGCCCAAGAAGAAAAAGAAGAAACCATTCTCCTGGAACCTATCTCTGCAAAAGAAGACACCAACTGATGCATGGGTTCCAGAGAATGATCAAACTGACTGGGAAAAGGTCAAACAAGGCTTCATACTGAACAGATACTTTTTGAAAGAGCCTACATATTCTGAATCTACCCCAGATGAAGACTTTAATCGATACTTGGAGAACTTCAGTGATCAAGGGCTTATTCAAAAAATCAGAACAGCAGCAGCAGACGCCAAAATCCAGCTGAAGGCACCAGAAAAGGAATTCATGATCTGCCCAACAATCCCAGGCAGTAATCTCCCAGACAAGACATACATACTGAATTACATCAATCAACTGGCAAAGATTAAAGGCTACAAGATCGATAACCACGATCCAAATTATGCCAGGGTGAGAGATGGTATATACGAAAGCATTCAGCTAGTGTCTGATGCACAGAGGGAGAAAATAAAGAAGGGAGGTGCAGCAAGATGGTTTTCCTAGATAGATTTTATTTTCTATCTTTTATCTTTTCTGTCTCTCTGCCATCTCTGTTGATCTTTTGTACTCGACAATTCATACATCAATGAATATAGAGTTTTACTATCTCATATTGTTTACTGTTATTTACCTTAAATAACAAAAAGCTAATTTCTCCAGAACATGATTCATACTTGATTAAGCTGACTAAGTGTGGTTTTGACATCATCAAAAAGGGGGAAATTGTTGGGAACCCCACAATATATTCTAAGTTTTGATGATGTTCACTCATACACACACTTGGCTTTCTTCATGTTCTGTATCATTTCTGTTGATTCTTATTGACCAGATAGTCGAAACCAGTTCAACCAGAAAGATGGAATATGTCTCAGACAGAAAGCTGAAGCAAGATAGTCTTTAACAGAAAGCTGAACCAGCAAATCTTTAACAGAAAGCTGAACCAGCAAATCTTTAACAGAAAGCTGAACCAGCAAGTCTTTAACAGAAAGCTAAACCAGCAAGTCTTTAACAGAAAGCTAAACCAGCAAGTCTTTATCAGAAAGCTGAACCAGCAAGTCTTTTAACAGAAAGCTGAACCAGCAAGTCTTTATCAGAAAGCTGAACCAGCAAGTCTTTTAACAGAAAGCTGAACCAGCAAGTCTTTAACAGAAAGCTAAACCAGCAAGTCTTAGACAACTATACTAAACTATAAAGACTCAAAACCAGCAAGTCTCAAGACAGAATGCTAAACCAGAGAGTCTTAAACAGAAAATAAAGCTAGTCAACTTTAACAGAAAGTTGAACCAGAGAAGCTTCAGCCAGAAAGATGGAAGATGCCTCGAACAGAAAGCGGTTAACGAATGCTCTACCAGAAAGTACCTCAACCAGAAAGTGTCTAAATCAATATTCAACCAGAAAGACACTAAACCAGAGAGGACACAACCAGAAGGTTAGAAGCAAACCAGAAAGAGCAGAACCAAACCTGTTGATGAAGCATTAAAGACTTTCCATTTGAGATTTGGAAATTGAATCACTGATTGACATGGAGAAGGAAAACAATCACAGATGATCTGCTTACCAATCATAGAAGATTCAATCAACAACTCTACAAGGAAAGAAGAGATATAATTGATTGACAATCCACAAATCAAATCACGTCAATCAACAAACGGCTAGAATTTCAAAATTCAGAGCCTATATATGTTTGAAGTTTCAAAGTCTGAAAATACGCAAGCGCTATACTGCTGAAATATTCTCAAGCATTCTATTTCCAAATCAGACAAAAGCCTCAAACCGTTCGTGATCGCAATCACACCTCGATTCAAGTCTGTCTTATCGAGAGAAGAAGGAGATCTTTACTAGCTAGTAGTTTTCTAGTGGATTAACGTGAAGATAACCTATTTATAGTAGTTTTCTGTAAGTTGTAAAGGGACACGACCCTTATTCGTGCATAAGTTTCAATAAGGTTTGTAATTGGAACTTGTGGCTCGTTCTCAGCGAGTATAAATAAGAAGAGTATCCTAGTAGTGGATATCTAATCCAGTTTGGATTAGACCGTGGACGTAGGGGGTTTCCCGAACCACGTAAAAATAACTGTGCCATTTAAATTCTGCATTTTATGTTCAGTTGTTTTTATTCTGCATCTATCATACTCATTCAAATCTGCATTCTTAATCTATCTTCTAAATACTCGATTAAGTCCTCAAAAGATTTTCTTAACAAGAGCACCGACTAAGTCCACCATTATTCCGCACACGATACACTGTTAGAGTTTAAGTCTAAACTTACTCTCTGCCTTGTATAACTCACTTGAGAGACTTTACCTGGATAGAACAAGATCGATTAGAGAATCAATCTGTTTTATCACCTTGAGCAATCTGTGTTTCAGAAAGCTACATCTCTCAGATTTAATTAGTCAAGTAAACTAAAAAGTTTGTATTTGGTGTATTTGG